>JBBPNB010000166.1:0-32106 GCA_038090635.1 Rubroboletus satanas
CAATGCAGGCTAGTATTCATAAAAGCCTTTTGCCATGGAGTGTCTCCACGAGAACCGGCAGCTTGGACAGTGTCGCCTCTTGATAGAGGGACTGCTTGTGTGATCTCAGCTCCTACTATGATGGCAGTATACTAGTGCCAGTGATTCTGAATGCATTCTTGTACTCTTTGTCTGCTGTTTCCTCGGTTTCTTCATTGGTTTTGGTGTCAATAATACTCGTAGTTTCACAAACTCTCGTGTGCGCGAGTCGAGGTCTCGAAACAAGAACAAATACGACCAAGAATTGTCGACACAGAGACAGTAACAACACGGAATATAACACACGCACACAGAGACGATGGCAAAACCACAAGCCGTGTTTTCGTTTCAGGGGAAAAAAAATTAAAGCATAAAAAAGAGAGCAACGTAGGATACGGGGGGACCCACAATCTAATGTCTTGCACGTTTCCGCCGAATGATAAACTCGTTGGTCGGGCTCGCCTGTACCGTGGAAGCGTCCTCGGACGGCGACACCTCATCAAGGTCCAGACTCCCTCGGCCTGCACCCACACCCACACCTGCACTTACATTTGCACTTGCGCCGACATCTGTCTCCGCCTCTTCGTCAGCCTCCTCGTCCCGCCGTCGCTTCGAAGACGACCTCGGGACCTCTGCTGCTGCTGCTGGATGACCACGCGTCAATGGCCCAGCGCGGGGCGTCTCTGCCGGCGACTGCGACCGCGACCCATCGTCGCCCGTCCATACCCGCGGCCGACTCTTGGGTGTGTCCTGCGTGACCCCATCCCCACTCCCATCCCCACCCCCATCCCCGACCCCACCCCCACCTCCGCTCTCCCCACCCCCACCCTCACCCTCACCCTCACCCTCACTCTCGACATCGCTCCGCCTATGGTCACGGTCCTCGTCCTGTTCAGACGGCGTCGGCGGACGACGTACGATCGGTTTCGGTTTCGGTCTTGGTCTCGGCCGCGCCCTCGCTCGATTCTCTCGCACAGGTTCCTCCTCCTCCCATCCTCCCCCCTCCCCTCCTTCCTTCCCCCTCGGCTCTGGCTCCGGCTCCGGCTCCGGTCCACTCTCCTCGTCGCTCGTCCCAACTGCACCGCCCTTCGCTCTTCGGCCCTTGCCACCCGCGCCTAATCGCACACCAACACCAACACCATCGTCCGTCAGTCCTGTCAATCATGAACGCATACATAGGACGCGTGAAAACGTACCTTTATGCATGATCGACACCAACTTCTTTTCGTACGCCCGTAGAGGCTCCCACGTTTTGGCCGTCGGCTTCACCTCGATCTTGGCATCGCTCACCAGCTGGTCCAAGTACGCTTTTCTACAAAAACCAAAGCAACCGAGCGATTCAGCGATGCGCCACTAACTACCCCACCACCCCGCACGGAAGAGACTCACATGGCCAACGCGTCCCGGCTCTCTACCCCCTTGAGCAATGGCACCAACGCCCTAAAGAACGACACGGACGCGCTCAACCGTTTCTTGTTCTTGCTCTTTTCACACGCAGACACGTTCTTGATCGTCTCCTGGAGTAAATCCTTGTGCGTCTTGACGACATACCGGCTCTCCAACCGCCGTACGACGGCGAGTTGCGCGCCGCGGATGAGAAAGCTCGTCGCCAGTTGCTTCGCAAGCCCGACCGTCCGTTCCTCGTCTTTCACCACTGCGTCCATCACGAATGAGAATGACTGTAGGGGGAACGCATCGTTCAGGTGGGAGCGAGCGGCGCGCTGCGGAGAGACGTACCTCCAAGAGCGCCTTTTTAATGACACTCACGACCATCTCGCCATTGTCGTTGTACATCCCTTCTTCGCGCAGCACATCGATGATCACCTTTGTACAGAGATCAAAGGATGGGCCGAGACGCTCATAATTGGCAAGGAGAACGTCGCTGTGCCTCACGTGCACCGCGCCCGCACGAATCGCGCGCAAGAATGTCGATACTGTCGCCATGAAATGGTACTCCTGCTCGAGCACAGCTCTCGTCGGGGCTTGGCCTACGAGGTATATTGGAATCAGACTCGTAAGAAGCAGACAGGAACGCACCTGGTGGGACAGACAATTTCGCTCGCGTCTTGGCATTACGCTTGCCTTTGCCCTTGCCACTCTTGGCAGTGGCCGCGGGTTCCTCCTCTTCGGAGCTGTCGTCGTGCTCGCTCTCGGGTTCCTCATCTTGAGCGCGATTGCCATCCTCCAACAGTTCTGCATAGTGCTCGATGGAGGATTGGATGAAGCCTGCGCAGCGCTGCTGCACCACCTCCTCCAGTTGAAGCGAGAGCGGCTCCGTAGGCAGTGCGTCGCCACGCGGTGACGTCGCTTGGCTCGGATAGAACAAGATATGAATATTCATGAGGTTTTGGAATGCCTATCAATCCGCGGAGCGGGATCAAGATCAGACGGGTACCACACCATCACGTAGAACCCACCGCGCGTTTGACGATCTCGGCTGTATTTGATTGTTGTCCGACAGCATAGTCGACGAGCTTCTCGATCAACGAATCGCGTTGCTCGCGCAGCGTTTGTCGGAACTTGTCGCTGTCAAGCGACGTGTCCTTGACATCAGGTAAGCTACGAGCCTTCCAAATAATATGCAATCCCAGCAGATGCAGGCCTTGTTCGACCATCTGATAATCCGCGTGACAGCGTTAGTTCGTGTTCCACGACAGAGATTGAGAGATAGCCGCGCTCACCCGTTCCTCTTCCTTGTACCCCAGACGGCCTCTCTCGACGAGAGCGGAGATGATGTCCCACGCACTGCTCTGCTTACCACCCTCGTCTTCCTCCATCCAAGCACATATATCCCTCGAGCCTGCCAACGCACATATCCTCGCACATACGGCGCCTAGCGCGAGTACCTCGTCTTCCGAGAAGGACGCCACCTCAATCTCTTCGCGACCCGCGACGGCATCGCGCAGCTGCGTCGCCAGCTCGTCCTCGAGCTCGAGAATCTTGGTACTATTCGTGTTTGTCAGCGACGTGGCGGCCATGAAATGTCGTATCGCAGAAACAGCTTTGGTGAACACGGATTGCGAGGAATGGGAAAGGAATTGTTTCGACACGTCGTCCCAGAGGCTCGCGTACGCCTACAACACATCGTTATTCCATTCATTGACACCAACTGAAATCGCATGACGCACGTTCATCATTCGCATCTCGAGGTAAAGGTCGAGGTTCATCAGTGGCGGGATCAGCAGTACCTCGGATATGCGATTTTCGTCGGTTTGGTACTTGATGAATAACCTTGGTAGTCCCTTGATCAACGCACGCGTCAGGTCCGATACGGCTGTCTCTTCGTCGTCCTGGGACAAAAACATAAGCCGAGTGCCATCAACGCAAACAATAACGCCGGGCAAACCTTCTTTGCGTTTGTAGACGCCAGTTTGGTACGGCGCAACGATGCCACAAGTACCTCGAGCAGAACGGTTTCCTCCACTTCCGATAACCGCCATGCAGGATCCACCGTGTTTCTTGCAGACTCCACGAGTGAGTCAGGCTCGTCCATGTCCTCGTCTCGGCCTGCAGAGTGGTCGAGCAGTAAGACGTCCAAGATGCACTCCCAATCGTTGACAGCATCGACTTCGTCCCACAGCGCCTCGACGGCAAGCACTGTCCGTCCTCTTGGGTCAACCCCAGTCAAAGACGGCGGGTGTACGCGGCGGCTTGGCACACCCTCACCCTCACCCGCCTCGCTTTCCTCCTCGGCAGCCTCCGAAGCACGATCAAGGGCCTTGCCCCACTTGACGAGCAACATCGCCAAAGCCTTTACACCGGCCCTCGAACCGACCCTCTCCCCTTTGTTACGTCCCGCGACAGCCGAGACACGCTCCTCTGCTACTTCTTGCCAAACCACGGCCACAAAGCCGGCCACGGCTTTTCTAACACGCGTTTCCGCGTCAAAGAGGAGAAGGCACATGCATTCGCGTTCCTCGTCTTCGAGGAGCGCGTTGACGTCGATGGCGCTAAGAACGCCTATCACGGCGGTGCGTACGCTCAATTCGGTATCGCCAGCAGCCATCTCGAGTAACCGGGGTTTAAAGCGTTGGGTAAAGTGAGTGAGTGAGCCCACGTACTCGGATTGAGCGTAAACGACTGCGAGAGCTCGTACCGCTTCGAGGCGGACGGGTGTGCTAGAATCGGAGAGAACCCAGCCAACGTAGCGGAGATAGGATCCGTCGAGGAAATGTGCGGGATAGTGGGTAAACCATGAACCCATCGCTTTGACGCATTCAGCGCGGATGTTGTGGTCCAAGTCACGATACCTGTGGACGAAAACACTGAAAAACGGATTGAATGGGGATGATAGGAGAAGGGAGAATGGTGCACACCCATCTACTATTTCCTTGAGGTATTCGGCGAGGATGGTACGTCGTTTTCGGACTTGTGCGGCCTTGCCGTCCAGGTCCTTTTCGCGCACCGCGGTGGATTTGTGGACGGCCTTACGTTTCCGCTCACCTTCTCGTTGTCGACCGAGGATTTCGGCTTCCTTCTCGACGGCTGCTGCCACCTGGCAAAGGGCGGTCTCTACTTCGAGTGCCACGACGGTGGCAGTATGGCGAAATGAGCGTATCTGGGAGGAAGACATGGCGATGACCCATGTTTGTAGGGTTGTGATAAGATCGGTGGTGTAGAGTGATCCGAGTTCGGCTGCTGCTAGAACGAGACGTTCGATGAGCTCCGAGAGGGAGGCGCGAAAGCGTTTGAACGCGGGAAGTTTGGAAGTGAGGGGATATATCGGAGAGTTTTCCTGGTGGGAGATGAGCGAGGTCGGGGGAGTGTGATGGGCCAAATTACCTGTTTGAGCCCCTCTGTGAAGTTGTCGAGGGAATCGACGACGCCGTCATAGTCGATGACTTGGTCTGCATCGAGCGAGTCATTGCAGCCACATGCACGCAAGATGCAGTTAATCAGCTCTGCCTGGGCTGCGCCGGCAGTCTGTGAGAGTGAGTGGAGGAAGTCCTCCGCGGTGGATTGAAGCGCGGCGGAGGGGTTGAGTATGGTGTCTGTGAAGCAAGTTGAGATGGCACGGACCGGGGTGGGTGTGGAGAGGACGTACTGAAGAGGGGGTTATCTGCGTTAATCTTGGTATCTGTAGCGACCTTGGTGGCATCGAAATGGCCATTTGCAGGTTTTGCTCTGGTACGCCTTGGCTTTGGCTTGGAGGGGACGGCGGTGCGCGGTTTCTTTGCGGGAGGGGGACCCCTTGGTTTACGCGAGGGGGCAGCGCGTTTCTTGGATTTGGATGCGGTGAACTCTTGCTCGTCGTCGTGATCGTCGGAAGGGTTGTCTCTGTCGGAGGGTTCGGAGAGTTCGGAGAGCGGGTCGTCCTCGTCGGATTGTGGGGGTCTGTTGCGCTTGTTCGGGGACTGGCTGGCTGTTGTGGATGAGGAGAGGAGAGCGGGAGGGGGAGGGGAGGGGAGGGGACGTACTGGAAGCGAAGTGCTTGACTTGTTTTCTGTCGCGGTGAGAGCGACGGGGCGGAGGGGCGGATGGAGACATGAGAGGGGAAATCAACAAACGCGTCCGACCATCACGCGTCTTCCTCTTGCCACTTGCGGTAATGCTCAGATTGTCGAGATTGTCCCCTTCAGCTGCCATCAACGTCCGTCCCTCTCCTCCTTGTCTTCCTCCCCTCACCCTTCCCTCCTCAGATTCGCTTCACCGCACCGGGCCATGCCAATCCATACTTTCTCGACCGCGCCCACTTCATAGACCCCTCTCACCCTGCCGCCAAACTCGCCCTCCGCAACTTGCCCTCCTTTGTCTGCCCTCAATTCACCATCCGCGCCTTTCCCAACCCCATCCTCCAGGAACCCATCGACTTTGTCCCCGTTAACCCCCTCCTCGCCACCGACCTCGTCCGCGCACGCCGCTCCAAACTCGACATCCACCACACCCAGCAATGGCAGACGGCGCCCATCGGAAAGCGGGCAACGTGGACCACCCCTCACCAAAAAGAGGGTCACAGACGACGGGCCAACCTGGACGCGATCAAACGACACCTCAAGTTCGTCGCCGCGAGACAGCTCGCGGATGCCCGCCTCGTCGCACTCACAGAGCGTGGCAGGCACAACATCGGTCTGCTCTTCCACACGTCCAAAAAGGCGACGAGCAAGTCGTGCGTGATCCGTAGGAGGCTTCGCTCCAAGATGACCGCAGCAATCGGCCTTGTCGTCAGTCGCAACGCGGACGCCGTAGACGCGCTCGAGAGCAACCAGCCGGCGAGTCCTCTTCGTCTCGTTTCGCCTCGTCCCTGTGCTCATATCCCTCCCCACACAGCGTCCAGCGACCTCGTATCCTTCCCTAAACTTGGTCTCCCGCCCTCTGCAAGAGAACGAGCGACTCGTCTTGCAAGGTTCATTGCCTCTCCTGACCGCCCCGGCTGTCTAACACCTATACCCAGATTGGACATATCTCGCGATACCCGACCTCGCCATTTACAAAATGCCACTGCCCAACCTCGTCCAAGCCGTCCGAAAAGCGCTCCTCAGCTTGCGCCATCAATCGAACCGTCTCGAATCCGCGTGGTCTACCCTTCCGACAACTAATGCACCCCCACCGGTCGATAGGCATCTGTCCTCGCTTCGTCGTCCTCACAAGGTCGTTACCAAGTCCCCGTCCGTGACCCGAACGCGGACAAAGCATCCCCCTCCTCGAGCCCCACAGCGCGCACAGCGCCAGAGCCCAGACTCGCCCCACGAGCCAGCCAAGCACGAAAATGTATCTACTCGCTTGTATTCCAGTCATCCCATCATCTTGCCACACGAGTAACGTGTCCAATCACTTTTTTTTGGTTTCGCCAAGCCTCTTTGAACTGGAGTCGTCCGTTCGACCGACCGAGGGAGAGTAGCGTGCGGACAAGCATGGCTTGATCGAGTTGACTCGGAGAGACAGGCGTTCGCAATCGAGATATCATGTCTTTAGACTTGTCTTGCCATCTTCACAGACGATGACAACCTTCATACAACTGACATCCGGGATGCAGCGTTGCAGTACCACAAAAGCAGCAAGAACGATAACACCTTTAATTCCGGTTTGAGCTCGTCGGCTCATGTTACTGCACTCTACCCTACACACTACCCGCTCACAAATTCGACGCCCGCGCACCAGCATCCTGTTCAATCTCATCGATAAACGCCTTTGGATTCGGTTCGCGCCCCAAAAAGTCCTACATGGAACATTAGCTAGACATTCATTTTTATTTCCAATAGCCGCGTACCTTGAGCGAGTCCATATCGTCCCGACTCCCACCTACGAAGAGAATCTTGTCGCGGTACAGTTTTCCTAGCTCAGGATCCAGCGGCGCCTTTTTGAACACCGTCGCGTACATGTCTGAAGCGAACACGAGCGAGTAGGTATACCTACGACACGCGACGTCGTCAAAATAAAATAAAATAGATTCGCGTCGAAACAGCTTACCCATAGTACCCTGCATCGTATCCACCGACAATATGCCCAAAGGTGCCCTGTCCAGGTTTATACTCACCTCCTTGCACGAGCGAAATCTGCTCCCTCAGCTCATTCCATAGTTTGGTATAGTCCGTGTTCACGTCCAGACTGTTGTTGTGCACCAACAAATCAAAGTTGGCGAAGAACAGCTGGCGGAGGTAAAACAGCCCCACGTTGACGTAGCGACTGCGAGTGGAAAAACATTCCAAAAAAAAAACGTTATACACATGCGAGACAGGAATATCAATCTTGACTGACCTCTTGATGATTTTGGCAATCAGGTCGTCCGACAGCGGCTCTTGCGTCTTATAATGGCTCGACATCTTCTTCAGCACTTCGGGCTCCCAGCACCTGAGGACAACGACACGAATCCCCACTCAATCACGACGTCCCAAAGACAAAAAGACAACTGACCAGTTCTCGAGCATCTGCGATGGCGCCTCCACGAAATCGCGCGCAACGGCCGTCCCATGGAACCGCGCATATCTCGTTCGACTGAGCAAACCATGGAACACGTGTCCCATCTCATGGAAGAAGGTCGTGACATCGTCGTGCCGCATGAGCGCCGGTCGCTCCGGCGTCGGTTTCGCGAGGTTCGCAACCATGGCCGTCAACGGGTAGTGTCGTTTCCCGTTGGAGAGCTCGTAACCTGGGAGAAGACCCCACACGGCGGCATGCGAGTATTTGGCGTCTAGAAAAAAGGTTTCGAAAACGTGAGCGTGGTTGAACGACACGATGGAGCGTTCACGACTCCGTACCGCGGGGGAAAAGGTCGAGGTAGCAGTGCCCAACGAAACCCGATTCATCCTTTGCGTCCTTTTCCCAAACCGTAAACTGTTGGACGTCTGTATGAACATCAGTCACCTCACTCATTCGAGGCGGGCTAGCGCATCGCAGTGAAACTCACCGGGGTGCCATACATCCCGCGCATCGCCTTTGACTTCTACAAATCTGACCCCGAGCAGGTTCTGGTATATATCGAGAATAGCAGGAACGACGACAGACACTGGGAAATACTCTTTGACAAGGGAATCGTCGAGACTCAGGTTACGCTCCACATAGAGGCGATCGTAATATCTGCCGGGGTACGATCAGACAGCGACGGAGGAACAGACCCAAGTGGCGTGCCTGTAGTCCCAAATGTAAAAGTTGTCATCGATTGGCAAACCGCGCTTGATATGCTCCTCCTTTTTAAGCGCGAGAAGCGTGGCGCGTTCTTGAGTGCCCAGAGGATCAAGATGTCTCTTGAGCTCGTCCAAAAACTACGCAACGGATGAGCGATATTTACACGGAGATCATGAAAACCGGTGTGACAGACCTGCTTCGCATTGGCCGCACTCTTGACCATCTTCACTTCCGTAATGTAATCCGCCCAAGAATCGTACTGCAAGATCTCAGTAATCCGCCTGCGTAGGCGGAGGGCAGTATTCAGGTACTCGACGTTGTTCGCCAGTCTATCCTCAAAGGCTTCTTGAGCTGCTTGGCGCGTTTTCGGGTCGTTGGCGTATTTGAACTTGCGCGATCATAACTATCAGAATTCGACCGCAACGCGTTGATTAGCCGGAGACGAAACTCACGACAGGAAAGATATCGGGCGTCTTGAACGTGATTTCGTACAACTCCTTGCCACCTTCCGTACGGCGGGTATACCCTGAGATCACGTCCTCTGGGACACCATCAAGTTCTTCGCGTGTAAATGTGATGCGACCCTGTACGGGATGTTTCAGATCGATCGACATGGACGAAGCAAAGCGTAAGCATAAAAAACCCGACTCACGTTCTCCTCGTTAAAGTTTTGCTACGACATCCAACGCACGATATCAGCACCGATGCCCCATACGTCAACGAAAGCCCATCGAGACAAACCCACCGTAAACTTTAAGCACGCATCTGAAAGCTCATCCCGAAGACTCTTCAGCCTCTCCCTGTCCTCCTTGCGCTCGAGCCCTAACCCAGCGCGCTTCCCATCGAGCAGCATCTTGTCGACGAGCCGCTTTTGTTCGGCGCTCAACGTCTCCCAGGCGCCCGTCTTGCGCAGGTTGGCCGCGGCGGTCACCTTGGCCTTGTACAGATCCTCGCGCATCGATTCTTGATTCGCATACTTGCGCGTTCGTTCTTCGGATTTGGTGGAGGCATCGCGGAGGGCCTTGTTCGTCGAGACGTTTTGGTAGAACCCGAGCGGCTCGAGGGTGATGTCGAACTCGGCCTCTGCGTTGGCGAGCGCGAGCTGTCATGGGATGAGGATAAACAGGGGAGAACATGAGCGGCGCCGGATACTCGTGCACAATATGGAAAAAAAGAGTCGAGCTCACAAACACCTGAAAGAAAGAAAAAACGGGCGTGAGCGGGTCAGACGATCAGCGAGCGATTGGTGAATGGGAAATGGGGATGGGGGGAAGAAAAAGTGCACTCACGTTATCGAAGTCGAGCTTGTCTTCGGGCAGCCGGACGATCTCATCGCTGACTTGTTTATCCTTGGCGAGCGCCTCGGTCGTCAACCGCTCGACGTCTTCGACGGTGTGTTGCCAGCTCGGCGGGGCCTGCGGGGGCGTCAGGGATGCCATCGGGGTAGTGTCCGTGGTGAACTTCAAGTCGTGATAGGCGTCCGAGAGTGGTGAGGCGTGTCTTGTCGTCGAGGTGGTGGTGAGGTGTCGTGTTCGACCTTGTCTGGACTGGCAGGTCCGAGATGGGAGGTTATCGATCTGATTGAATGTGGGGCGAGTATTTGTGACTGGCCCGGTATAGCCACGATTGGGCACTCGTCCAACGCGAGCACGAAGCACCGAGAGCCTGTGCATCGTCGCGGGACCAACCCCATTCATGATCCAACAAGAGGCTGCGGGACGCGCAAAAAACCAAAAACGTTTGGACGTAAGCGATACACACACAAAACAGTACAACATCCCCTCAAATTCTTCAACCTCCCTCGACCTTTCGAATCATCCGTCTATCACGCTCTCCAACCACTGCAACGGTCCCCTCATTCTCAAGCGCCTTGACGACCTCTGCAAACTCGATCACATCCACGCGAATACTACTCTGCTCGCCCAACCGCCTCATCGCATCTCCCCACCGAATACCTCGACCCTTCGCTCCACCAGCACCGTCCAGCATAGCCAAGAGTTCCCTCCGCATATCGTCGCGCAGCCTTCTCTGTCCAACCCCAGTCCCCGTGTTGAGCAGGCCCATATCAATCTTGCCCGTCCGTGGGTCCATCGCACTCGTCCGAATCGCCTCGCGCATCAGCCGACAAGCTTCTTGGACGTCTTGCAGCTCAACGTGCGCAGCGAAACGCATGCGAGCGTGTGCTTCGGAGAGACGGATCATGCTTTCCAGCTGACGAGTGGTCGCGGTGATACGCTTCTCAGCCGCACGAGGCTCATTGGATCCAATGGCGCGAAGAGAGACATAGGACGCGACGAGTTCGTCGCTCGCTTCGGAGCTGAGGACGGGATGGATGTGCATTCGAGCGTACTCGATGTATGCCGAGAGCTCTTCTAGGGGCTATGTCACACTGTAAATTAGTGGATACACCAGAAACTCGAGATGGAACCAACCAAGATATCATGGCCACCAGTGTCCGGAGCATCTTCAAGGTATAGCCCGACGAGGTGCTGAGCTAGCTTCCGATCCAGTGTCTCGTCAACGCGATCCAGGACGAGGTAGAGGAGATCAAATCGTGATATAAGAGTTGGAGGAAGGTCGATGTTTCGGGTAATGGGCAAGTTGACATTGTATTTCGACTCAACCGGATTGGCTGCAGCGAGAATCGAGGTTCGAGCATTCAAGGTGGTGATGATGCCAGCTTTTGCTATGGAAACAGTTTGTTGCTCCTGGTTGCGCCATCAGTCGTGGTCACCGAGTTCAGATTCGCAGACTGACCATGACTTCATGGAGGACACTGCGAGTCGCGTCCGACATTTTATCAAATTCGTCAATGCAGCAGACACCTCCATCACTCAAAACAAGGGCACCGCTGAGTACGTCGTTAGCCACGAAGAAACGGGATGCATCAGTGCAAACTTGCCTCTCTAGAACCAGTTGTTTCGAGTCCGGATCTCGGGTAACATACGCAGTGAGACCGACGGCCGATGAACCTTTGCCAGACGCATACACTCCTCGAGGAGCAATTTTGTGCACATACTATGACAGGTTTCAACTCCCTGGATGGAAAGCACGAGAATGGAAAATCACCTGCAGGATCTGAGACTTACTGGTACCGGGATCACCAACAAGCAAGACGTTGATGTCTCCACGATATCTTGGCCCTCCGCCCCCGCCACCTCTCGCAATGTTCTTGTTCGTTCCACCAAACAACTGAAGCAATATCCCCTTTTTGACGTCTTCCATCTCCCAGATAGACGGAGCAAGCGATCTCGCCAGAAGCTCATATAAATCATGTCTTCTGCTAAGCTCAATGAGTTTCGCCTCGAGTTCGGCCTTGCGTATCTTTCGTGTCTGCGCGCCTCCAATGGCATCTTCAGTCTGAATGTGCACGACATCAAGGTACGTCTTGAAGAGACTTTTCATCGTTCGCTGGCGGGGGTTTACCCTGACTGGTACACTCCTGAAAATCCCAGTAACAGAAAGACGGTCACCAGGTTTTGCCAGATCGACCAGTTCATCATAAACGCTCAACGAAACAGTGTGGGGCGTCTGACCATCAGGCACTGCATCTGGGGTCTCTTGTAGCCTGATGACTTGTCTGTCGGCAAATTCGCAACGGTTATGTATGAGTGACATTGTACCAACGGATGCACAGACGTCGCGAGGACAACGACCAGGTTCTTCAATCTTGCCACGGTCAATTTCGACTTGGACGGTATGAGAGCAAGTAAGGCACCGGAAAAACGCCACTTTCATGTCTGGGATAACGGGAGTGGCACGGATGACGAGACCCTTGATGGAGATGAGCTTGTCGGTATCTGCAAAGCTGCTCCAGGATCATTACACAAACAAAACCAAGAAACCGATTTACCACTTGGATTGAGTTCGCGCATGTTGACAGACTTGAGTCCAAAGGGTCGCACTTTATATACTTTGCCCATGATATCGGCGATTTCTTCGTCACCTTGCTCTCCCTGCATGCCTTCTGCGCCAGCCTGCTGGTCTTCATCGGCAACCTCCAACACGAGATCCTTGAGTACTTGGTCCATCGCAGGTATCACTTCCTGGGGGTACTTCTGGAGCTGTCCAAACAACTTCTTGCAAGGAGGGTAAGCGAGCAAGTTGACCATGTCCAAATTCAAGTTGGTCTGTCCCGTCTGGCGCATGGTGCGCAGCTGGGTCTCGTACAACACGACCTCGGCTTCTTCTGGAGAATCGAATGGAACCGTGCGTAGATTTTGCCCTTGATCGTGCAGTGCACGGTACTTTGGTTTGAACCCACGAAGGAACTCGCGGAAAAGTTTCATCGTCTCTGCGAGGTTCACGGTGGTGCCCCATATCGCACGGATTTCGTCGGGTTCATCTGTCGGGGCTGCAGGTGCGGAGAGATTGGGCACAGATGAGGGTGGGATGGATAGATGTGTTCCGTCCGAATTGAGGTTGTCGCTCAGCAAATCGTCGTGGTACGCTCTTCGCGCGGCACGGCGAGGCGTGGTGGATATGAGGGAGGAGTGTATATCCCCTCTGCGATTTCTGGGTGTCGCGAGCGGGGTGAAACTAGCGACGCGCTTGGCCAGCGGGGTGGCAGGGTCACTCGCTGGGAAGAAGAGCCGCTGCGGGCTGGCCTGTGGAGGGGCGTCCATGTCAACATCGTCGATATCGGACGTTGGGAAATCAACTCTGGGCGGGGAGGACATTGTGGACGTCGTTAAAGTGGAAAGACGCGAACGCGTCGCGACGCGTTCGATTGGACATTTAGGGTAGGCCCTTGTCAAAGTCCCGTTACACACGGTCGGGCCCCTCCTTCTCATCGACTATTACCATTCCAATATTCGAATGGCGCCCGAAACTGGCTTGGACGACACTCATCAGGTTCGTTCTAGTGCATGATGGCAGCCAGCATCTAACGACAGAACAGACGAGTATTTACATTCCACATCGGGAGCCAGGTAAGGTCAAGCCACCTCATGTGCGGCACTTCACCCACGCCTAGATTAGACACAGATGATGTCGAGTCCTATACATTGTCCCCAGACAGAGATCTTCCAAATGGCTACAAACTACGCCTTGCTGCATACAAAATGGCATGGTCAAAGTGCCTACAACGGGTCCAGGTATGCCTCGAGTAGCATATATGGTATATACTGAACCGAGGCAGGAATTGATCCACGCTCTGCATGCGCCAATCGTAGGCAGGGTAGCAGAGTTGGTCAACATGGCCTACACAGACACGCTACCAGGTCTGCCGTATGCAGAATTGCCAGTGGTATCGGTGACGGGTAAGCATACCAGGAAGACATGACTATCGCGGCTAAATAGGGTCTAGTCTTTGGGACTTCTTCGTCAATCTTTGACGAAATCTCAGCCCGTCTCGAAGCCGAGGGGCAGGATGGCCTCTTTGATGACAACATCGGTATTCATGTTGTCACCCACCTCTTCCCGCAAGATTGTCTGAACCTCGTGTCCGCAATGAAGACGCTCATTACCGGCTTCATCAATAAAACTGAGGAGCTAGGCATGTGCGCGTGGCTTCTCTGAGCTAGACGCACGTCTAACATCCTTCTAGGCTTGGTCAAGCGGAAGCCTGCAAGTTCCTTGTCCACAGCCGACATTAGCCTGCTTCAAGTATGGTTCGAGGCACTCCGTGAATCGAGAGGTAACAACGCACTGAGGATTTGGCGATGTCAGCACTAATCAAGCATCATTAGGGTCAGATGGTAACACAACCCGTCTGGTTGTCATCTTACACGATTTCGAGCAATTCGACCCCCTCGTCGTCCAGGACCTCTTTGAAATTTCCAGGTACTCGATGCTTGCGTTGACTTGGTCAACAATCCCCCTGACGTTGTCTTACAGCTTCGCAATTCCTCGACTCCCCTTCGTTTTCATTCTTTCAATGACCTCTCCCCCAACACCATCATATATTCATGCTACTTATCCTCGATCGACTTTGTCCCGCCTGCAAGTTCGGAGTTGCTCGTTCCCAACAAGTCAGGATGTCCTGCATGAAATATTGTTGAAGGTAAATCATTATCTAACAGTGGATTCAGCACCCAGTTTAAGCTTTCAGTCAGACGTTTTTTGACGTTGAGTTCGATCCCGATCTCATCCTTGGACCAGCAGCGATCGAATTTCTCGTTGACTTCTTTGGGAGACATTCACCGTCTCTTGATGGCCTGGTATCCATCCTACAGGTGACGATCCTAGTTAACCGCTCATAGCCTTGTTTCTCAACTATAGTGCCAGCTAGCTCACATGAAACATTTTGAAGAACCCTTCTCCGTTTTCCTAATCGAGGAAAGCCTTGAGTCCAGGAATTTGGCTGATCCCAATTCAGTCCCCTTTCTCAACTGCATTCTTGCTCGAATTCAGAGTTCATCCCTGGTTCCAGCTAACTCTACTGGTTGGCTGGCCGGGGGTGTAGACGAGCTCCTCATGCTCGTCCGGACTACCCGGGTAGCCTTTCGGAAAAAATCGAAATTGCTACGCGTGTCCTTTCGACTTTTCCTAGTTGTACAGCGTTTCATGGTTTCGCTTGGTTACAAGAACGAAAAAGCCCTTGCTGAGCTAATGTGTACAGCTTTGAGAGGTCGTCTTGGGACCTCTTATAGATATCTGTGCGCCCTAGTCAAGTTAGTGACCGGCATCATATAACAGTCAGACTGATAACATGTTCTTTTTCAGAAAATTACAAGCAAATCAGCTGGACGAGCTATTGTCGGATCTACATGAATTCTTTGCCAGTGTTCCAGCTCAGGTACGAGACGCGGAAAGGGAAATTGTATCGCGGATCAATACGGCCCGCTCGGTTCACGGTAGGCACAACCATGAGGCACGGGAAGTAAGAGATGTGGCGGAAACGGTTGGGGATTGGTTGCTTGAACATTTCCAGTGCGTAATCCCACCTCATAATCCCACCTCACTCCGCAATCAAAATTGACGCACGTGCCTGTTTCAGACATCGATTTGTCTCCCTCGAAGAGCTACCCCTGTGGGACATATGGTATACCGGTTCAAGCCCCTTCCCCTCCGAGGTATGGTCGACAACAGTCTGCTTCCCGTCTTACCTGATCCGCTTCAATCCCAATAGCTATTCAACCCATCCTTGCGTGCTTCGATATTCGCCGGTTTGTTGCATCCGCAAGACTACGGCGCGACTGCCATGACGAACAACGACGTTGAAGTTGATGATGAAGAGACCCCCTGGAATATGTTCGATACAAGCATTTTATTCCAGCGTTACCTGGAGAGTGGGAAGATGATCAATGTGTTCGACTGGTTTGAGTCGTTCACGGTCGTCCTGGAAGCGCAAAAGCGTCACATGAGGAGAGATGAGTCAGTCCGTGATGTGCGGACACGGACTCCCACTCGGCGAAAAGGGAAACAACGGCACACAGAGGAGAATGAGAGCCACTCCGAAGAGAGCGAGGAACAGCTTGGAAAATGGAGGTTAGAGGTTCAGGCGCGCTTTATTCGCTCGCTGCATGAACTCGATTACGTCGGGCTCATCAAGCACACGGGCCGCAAAGCTGACCATGTGGTGCGCACTGTGTTTGACGTTCCGGGTTGAGTGCCCACGAGTAGGTGTATCATGTCATTGCCGCCGTTTGTAAATGGATCTTGACTTGTCCTTACACAGCGGCGACTACGAGCCGAAACGTAAATCTATTTCTCGTGTCTCAATTGAATCCACACGGTGCACGACCAATGTGAATTGCACGTCCCCAGTCGATCAAAACCGTCAGGAAGACCTCTCCCGTCCGACTGTATCCCGTGAGTGGTTCCTGGACCTGAGTGAGACCCATCAACTGATCCGTCTGGTCGGTTGACCCTGTGTGTCGGCAGGATAAAATCCAGTTGGAACTCCGTCCTCCACTATTTTCGTTGCTTGTCTCGCACTGTCAACTACACGTCCTTGCGTGCAGTAGCCTTTTCCCACTACATATACCCCTACACTTGTTTTCCATCACTCTCGTTTTTCATCACTCTCGTTTTTCCCCAACAATGTTCAGCTCTGCCATTGTTTCCCTCGCTCTTGCTACCTCGGTGCTGGCAAACGTGTTCGTACGTTACCCCAAACCGAATTCGAACCTCGGTACCGACCATTGACTTGTTGGGATAGATCACCAATCCAGTCGCCACTTCCGTTCTTGCTGGTGGCCAGCCAGCGACCGTTTACTGGCAAGATGACGGAAACAAGCCATCCCTCGCACAATTCGGCAATGCGACCTTTGCCGTCTATGTTGGGAATGCGATCCAACAGGTACGAACCATGACATGACGTTCCGTCACCGACATCTCAAGCCGTCTCCAGACACCCCTCCAGACGATTGCTTCCGTCGACGTATCGGCTGTCTCGTCTTTTGACTTCACGCCAGATCCCACCATGGGACCTAACAGCAACGAATAGTGAGGCTTCCACGTCCACCTTTTTCCTTTACTCGCCGTGATTCTCAGCCAACAACGTTTGTTAGCTTTATTCGCGCCACCTCTCAGTCGTTCATGAACCCTTCCTCGCCTCAATACCCTGAAGAGGCGTTCTCTGCCAAGTTCACGTATGTTATCATAGCCGCGACTTGTCGCTGACGTCGTCTGACGTTTTTTTTTCTCGAAAACAGTTTGACCAGTATGTCCGGAACGTTCAACTCTTCCGTCCAGGCAGAGATCGACGGCCAATCCACGGCACCGATTGGTGGACCGACCTCTGCGAGTGCTGCTCCGGCGACAGCGTCAGGCAAAATCACGACAACCACGGTGGCTTCGGCGTCCAAGTCAACCTCGTCCGCGTCTTCGTCCGTGTCCGCGACAACCTCGGCCGCAGCCGGGTCGACAAACGGTGCTGGCAAGCCTGTCATCGCCACCGGTTTCGTCGCCCTCGTCGCCGCCCTCGTCGGCGCTTCTATCTTCTAATTGACCGTCGTCCTTGTCTAATTTTTTCGCTCCCGAAATCCTGTTTCCTTCCATCAGATTTTTCTTTTGGGTCGGTGCACAACGTAGTATTTGCTTTAATCGCGCTTTGGGGTTGTTCTTGAATCAATATACAGTTGCGGATAAGCAAAGTCATCTAGTTTACTCGACGAGTTTTCATGACACCACAACACAATAAAACTCACAGAAAACCATTTATTCATGCTACTAAGAGTACATACGAGGCGACTGCACGAGCAGAATTTTTAAATTCTTGAAAATAAGAAAAATCACCCTGAAAATTTGGTGCAGCATGAAAAAAATAGCTAAAAATCCTGAAAAATATGCAATCAACTCTCATTGAGTTATGAATGATTCCACAAAGAATTTATGTTGAAGTTGTCAGATAAGGGGGAATATATTGGTCAACAATCCTTATCATACCTGGAGGTCGACTGAAGAAAAAGTTGGATCTTGGTATTGACAATATAGTTGAGAGGCTGGAGATGTTGGATGATGCTGAGTTTGGTCAGAGGCTTGCAGAGATGGTCGAGAAGGAAGATGGAAAAGATGCTGATTGGATTCCAAGAGTTCTGTAGCCATGGCAGGAACATAAACATGAGTTCAAGAATGAATATTACTTACTCTTGAGAACGATGCATCCTCGCTGGCAGCAAGACTGACAAGTCTTCATACCAATCCACAACCAATTATTATCAAGGGTGTATTGACACGATTTGGGCACAATTATGTAGTACAATGGTTCCAAAAAGGGGTATACAACGTTGCAGAAATCGGCCAAAATTTTGGCGCACCACAAATGTCGCGGGAAAAACTTCGGACCACTGTTTTTGGGTAGAATCGTCATAGCAAGGGGTGGACCAATCGACCAATCGACCCATTTTACTGTCCTTTTCAGGCAACTTGGCACTGCGGGAAAATTATGTCAAAAACACACCTCACCTTCGGTCAATGATAGCACCTCAATGCCAGCTTGGAATTCGTCGGAGATGATACCATTAGACTCGGACAACCTCAGAGAATACACCCCGAGTTGACTGATTGTCAACAGTCAAGGTTTTGCAATTTCGGTATTTCGGACTCTCAGTCTTCCCGCGGTTCCCGAAATTCCGAAAAGACCAAACTCCACTTTTTCGCCTTCGGTCAGCACGGAGCGTCTTCTCTGAGGTTGTCGGAGCCAGAGAATATCATTAATATTGAATTCCGGTGGTGCATTGAGGAGATACAATTGACCGAAGGTGAGGTGCATTTTTTATTCGAATTTCTCACGACAATAAAGCTCCGACTCGGCAAAACGGCAGACGCAACCAATGAGACCAATTTTGTCGGTCATGTGACTGGATAGGGTTAGGGTTAGGTGCAGAGTGTACAAACTTGTAGACATTTTCCGTAGTAAGTGTACCCCTACCTCTTTTGTCCAAACTCCGACACCGACCAGCAACCCCTTGTCAGCTTCTCCGCTCGCTCTGCTCGCCGTGGCTCCCTTGCTATGACGAATCTGCCGCCTGTTTTTGGCCTCCTTTCCATTGTTCAAGTCCAAATCCACTCTCAGTTTGTGCTAGAAAACTCTCATTCTTTTGTTACAAAATTAGATGACTTTGCTTGTCCGCAACTGTATATGGTTTGGTGAAGAAAAAAGAAAGTATTTGGCAGGTCTCAACGCTCTCTCTGGATTTTTTCGCCCTTGATGAGGTCGGTGAAGTAATGGTGTGTCAACTGATAGATCTACTATAACCCGACAAGGATACCCTAACATCGTGTACGAATCGTTTTTTGTTTTTGCTAAGAGTAGCGCGATCGAACTGCGACCGTTGGGTGTACAATGTTGGGTTTGTCATGAAGGAGAACAACCCCATCGTCGACTCGTCTTTCATCCGAGTTTTGAATTGTAGCCTTGCAAGAAAGAAAGACACCACTTGGAGGTCCTCCAACGACCGTGTATCGCGAGCGAGCGGGTGACCGACCCAAGCGTACCTGGGACCATAACATAGCACCAAGGGCAGCACTGAGGCAGACCTCCCGTGTACTGACGCTGGGAAGTTGGCATCTCGAAGAAGAAAAAAAGGTCACCCCTTGAACCTTGGAATGGACGCGTTCCACACACAACCGAAGAAAATCCTAAGGAAAACGCCCTTAAATCAGTTGCCCAATCTAGAGGCGTCACAACCAGAAACCATACGCACGATGATTTCTACTCGCCACGATGCCCACCCCGTCCCCTTCCCCTTCCCCTCCTCGCACCCCCTCTCGCAGCACTAGCACCACCAGCACCCTCTCCATGTCCCCCCGGACCCTCCGTACCCCGTGGCGACGGCGGCCGTTGCATAATCACCACGTCTGGCGCTGCACCACCACCCCCTCCCACTTCCGGACGCTGCAAAATACTCGGGACGACCGCCGCAGGGACGTTGTTGGAAACGTGCTCCTGCCGGTGTCGGTGTTTACCCCCCTTGCCACCACCACCCTCGGTCACAGTCCCACCAATGCCAGGCCCAGACTCGCCGCCGCTCTTGTTGCGTTTCTTGCGATCGCCACCGCCTGAACCCGGCACAACCGCCACACCGGCACCATTCAGTGCCGCTTCGAACTGACGACCGAGTCCGACCACGGGACGGCTTTTGCGATGACCTTGACCTTGCGCCGGAGCGGGTCCAGGAGAACCTGGGAGTGCATTTTCCGTGGTCATAGGCGGGGGTGACGTCGGGCCAGGGCGGGGACCAGACGCAGACACCGACATAGACGTAGGCACAGGCACGGAAGTATCGCTTTTGCCTGGCTGTGGACGGCCATGTGGCTCCTTGGGAGGCCGGTGTCGGGGTGTGTGTCCAGCGATCGATGCCGGCGTAGGTGATTTCGCGCTCGACGGCGCAGCACCAGCAGGCAGACTTTTTCCCGGAGGACCCTGTCCATCCTGTGCCTGTGCCGACGATGCTTTCTGTGCGGCGGCGGCGCCAGCAGCAGCAGCAGCCTTTTTAGCCTTCTTGCTCAACGGCGCCGGAGTTTCTGGCTGCTTCGCGGCTTGCGCAGCAGCAGCAGCCACCTTCTTCTTGGCTTCTTCCTTTTTCGACGACGCGCCGCTCGCCGCGGCGTCCTTGTAATGTGCGTGGTTACGAAGAATCGTCTCCTTGTCTTTTTGAGCCGACTTTTCTGCTTTGAGAGCTTCGAGAAGTGGCGTGGTCGTCGGCGGAGGGGGTGGGTGAGAAGCGGAGACTTTCGGCCACGATGAGACCCAAATTCAGCGATAACGAGGGATCGTCCAACACTTACTCAATGTTTCGAGCGAGACAGATTCGGTCTTTGCTGTATTCTTGAGCGTCTCGAGGAACGACAGGTAATCTTCGTCTGTGTCGAACAAGCGGAGATTAGATCAGATAACTGCAATTGTACACAGTCCCCCCATCTCACCTTTGACGATCGTATTGTTTCGCGCGTCGAGCTTTTTCTTCTCGGTAGGCACTCTTTGAAACGGTGCGAATTCCACGATAGCGTGTGACTCGTTACCTGGATTTTTTTTGTCCCAAAAAACGTAGGCGATCCGTCAGTGACAGTCCCAGGATGGGTGAACAAGAGTACAGTATGGCGTAACACAACATATGCGATGAAAAAACCTAAACCCACCTGCCTTGTCCCTGAACAAATGACCATCATACTCGCGACTAAACACCGCCACTTGTTCCTCGTTCTTGAAGGCAATGTACGCGCGCGAGGGTATACTCTCCTTGTTCACCCTATTTTTCAACTTTTGAGCGTGATCGTTTTCATGTCTCCCTGATGAGTAGGAGGACGCACCGCTTCGTACGCAACTTGCCGGGATAATACAACTTCCAAGTGGCCGTGTCGTCGGTTACCCAGGCTTGGACGCTCTGCCAAAAGATCTCCTCGGGCAAGTTGGGCGGGAGACGACGGACGACGGTCTTGAGACGTTCTGTACCATTCGGAACGAGGTGCGATTTGAACTCTCTTTGTTTCTGCTTGCGAGACTGTTTGGCATCGGTCACAGACATCGAGTAGGGTTATCGTTCGTGTTCGAAAGGTCTTAGGTGCGCTTGTTTGCAGGGGTATGTTGCTCCCACGCACGCCACATGATGAACAAGTCACCTGCAAGGCTGCACCTTATTCGCCAGTCGAGACGGTGCTTAAAGCAAGACGTGTAGATATTCGTAAAAAAAACCGAGTTCGTGAACCGACAAAAGTATAATACGACAACTTATCAAACACTACCTTTTTCCCCGTCTACAAGGCAAAATAAGAAATCAGAGAAAAAGAAGAAGCATCACAATCGTTCAACACCTCTTTGTCGAGGGAAGGGTATCGTAAGAAAACACGTTAGAAAGCAAGAACACCGGAAAGGACCAGCAACGCAGCAACGCCACCGAGAGAGGTAGAAGATCCAACACGGGCAGCAGCGTTGGTAGCGCTAGCAGAAGCGGAAGCGGAAGCAGACGTCGAAGCCTTGGAAGTGGTGGTAGTGCTTGGGGAGGTCGGCGTGACGCTGCTTGCGGCGACCGTCCCGGTGGATGTGGTCAGAATTGGGCTTGTGGTCCCAGTGGCAGCTGTGGTATCTACAGCAGAGGTCGAATCGGTCGGCGTGGTGGTACCAACAGTAGGGCTGGAAGTACCTGACGGAGTCGAGACACTGGATCCTGTGGCTGTATCAGTGGGAGAGGTTGCAGGGGTGGATGAGCCTGCGGAGGTAGATGAGCCGGCTGAGGTGGTGGCGGGGGTAGAGACTGGGGTAGACGAACCACCACTAGGGGTCGTTCCACTCATGCCATCGAGGCTATAACCCAGCTGCGTCAATCAAAGTTCTTGGTCATGTGACGAGACGGAACTGACGTGAAAGAAGCTGAGAAGCCTTGGTAATTGATACTAATAGCGGTGAACACGAGGTAGCTTGGGTAGGGGTGAGATCGGGTCCTGTCATCAACGTCGAGTTTCACTCACTATTGTCCGTTGGGACCAGCAGCAGGGTCGGGCTACAACGGGTGAATCCAGTCCACGTCGATGAGTCGAATATAGTACAAAGGACGTACCGTGAAGGTAAAGGACGGGGTGGTGGCGACGTTAACGGATGGCAACGACTGGACCAGTGTCTACAACGAGACGAGGGTAAAACAACACAGAGTAGCAGCACGCTGGGCAAGTACGTACGAGTTCGCCCGAGTAAACGGCAACATCACATTGGCCGATGTCGGTCAGGAGAGGAGATTCACCGTTGTCAGTGAATGACACTGAGCAAGATTGACCACCCGTGCACGTGGTGGATTGAACGGGGCTGGTGACCTGCGCGCCGGGTTACCTAGGTGCGAGGGTGAGTGGAGAGGCGGGGACTCACGTAGATGGAAGCGTGAACGAGGTGGGAGGCGAGGAGGAGGGCGAGGGAGGCGAGGGACGGGAAAGCGTGCATCGTGACGGCGTTCGTGAACAGATTGTAAGAACAAGTTGTAGTGGAGGCTTTTGCCAAACGTTGGCAGGTATTTAAGCGGATCTGGAAGCGGGCAACGCGGCTGACCAGGAGAAGGAGGGCTGTTGACAAGTTGCTCACAATAAAAATTACGACTGGCCAACTTGGCAATGTCAGATCCTCGCCTTCTTCATGTCCGAGCCTGCGCCCTCCTTAACCCTCCCGTCCACGAGGACTACGCCCTATCCTCTTCCATACCACGGCTGTGGTATCCTGTTCCAGAAGCGAGAGTACTTATCCTTTCTCGCTTGAAGCTGCCCACGATGTCGAGAAGTCTGTCGAAAACTTTTTTTCTTTCTTCTTCCGCGCTGATCTGCTTCCATACAGGACCCATAACCTCCCTGGACCCTGGTTTCACCACACCTCTGATGATAAGTAAGTCACCCCCAACGTCGAAAGTACACTCACGTCAATATAGTATGTTAGCAACGCATCGCTAGGGTAACAGCATGTGTGGCAGCTGAAGTGCGTCTTTCCACGGTCACCGGTCACCAGTGTCATCCGGTGCTCGACTGACGGAGATGATCCGTGGCTGGCCTTGAGGCGTCTCTCGGAGCAGACACTGACCACACTCGTTATTCGCTCTCACCCTTTAACCTGCGCGATTGATCGACAGCACAGCACGTTTTCTGCGCATATCAATCCTGCGCCAAGCCCGCGGCCCCACCCTCGCATTGCCCAAGGTGGGCATGTAACCCATGCGGACCGGCGAGGACCCACTGGATCCCACTTTATAAACATGCCTTTCGAAACGAAACTTCCGCATCTCCCATACGCAACCACATCGTCCATCCTTTCGCTGACGCAACTTCTCGTCACCTCACAGCCATTCTGGGCTTCTTCGCGTCCATGAGACCGTCGTGCCATCTCAACGTCATCCCAAGATCGTCCAACTATTCAGGTGCTATTACGTTCCCCTCTTCAGGGTATTACCTCGTGGCGACTAGTATTTAATTTGACCGGGGTCTATGCTTAGTGGCCACCAAAACGCGGCACACCGCCGTAAACCGACCATGGGGTCGGCGTGGCGATGATCGGATCCTGCTTTACACAAACGACGTGTGCATATGTGAATGCTTGACGATGCCGCTGGGCCAGTCCAAACGATAACCATCCTTGATCTTCAATGCCTTATCCGCGGACAAAGACACATTGAAGGCAAGTCGGACTGCAAGGTGGGCGCTCTCCGAATCGAAGCGTGGAGGACGTCCTGGATCGGGAGGCTTCCCAGAGGGTGCGAGTCTAGACCACGCCAAGAAGCACATCCGCGCTATAACCTGAACATCGAAAACAGCCAAAAGGGTATCGATGACCAACTCCCCCCATCGTAATTTCATGCGGGACACATGACCGTACGGCGTCTGGGCATCCGTCCATTCTCGCGCAAATGACCCGCTTTTGGGCGCGGATTCCGGCAACCAATTCACCCTTGGTCGCCTGGACCCTGTGGACCCGCTGCGAGCAGCCATGCAGGGGCTTTACATAGTAAGGTTTAGTTTCAGGAACGGCCCTTGGTCACATCTTTACACTAGGCGGATTCATCGTTCGAAACATAGATGGGAGTGAACATATTTCTTCTCGCGAACAAGGAAAAAAAAAGCATTGAGAGTGACTTTTAAACTTTTGAAAACGTTAGCAGTGGCGGGCCACTTGGAAACGGAGGCAATGGCATGTCGTCAGCACACAACGGGGGTTGTTGGGACCTGTCACACACCAAAAGGTCGATCAAATGAAACGCCGCGAACGAATCAACGGATAAAATCAAAGCACACGACGACCGCGATGAGGATAATCAACCCACCCCTCGACCCAACTGCTTCATTTTTCAACATTACCCGCTTCCCCCTCCCCTCCACACACATCGACACCGCACGGCGCCCCGCTCGTGATATGCCTCCACCATTGACCTTTGAATACAACCCCCTGTCGTACGCATACCCCGACGACGAATCAGACAAGGAGCTCTTCCTCCAAGCACCTGGGACGATAGCGAACCACTTCCGAGCCGTCCTTCTCTACTGGGTCAACGTGGTCTTTTCCGACGGGGAAGAGGTGTGGCAAGTCGTCCGCCTCGACAAGCGGGACAACATCCACAAATATGTCTATCCGGACTTGATTGTGGTCGATGAGTGCGAACGGGAGCATAATCAGACGTTTTCGCTCGGGGTATTTAGTCGGGACCAGCGGGAGGCGGTGTTGGAGTGTGCGGACGACGTGGAGTATGACGAGCGATCGGGTGATGAGGGACAGTGTTTGAGATGGATGGGTCAGTTGTTGGAGGGGATGATTGGGGAGGAGTTGGTCGGGCGTGGGGTCGTCGACGCGATCAGGGCTGCCGTGCCGCTACCCTGACAAGGATCAAATGATATATCGATGAGCAGTGAGTCGCCAGCCAGCACTCGACGACCGCCGGCACGATCGATTTCTCTCTGGACAGGTTTCCATCCACGGATGTACAGAAATTGCATCCAAGGGCCAGGGGACTTGATTTCTTTCTTTCTTTCTTTCTTTCTTTTTTGTATCCCTGGGCCTGCCTCTTACAACTTGCGCCTCCCTGTTTTCGTGTGTTCCTTTCTTTTGTCATTGCGAACATGTGTGTCACACAGCCTTGTGTATCGAGATCTAATTTGGACGACGCCGACCGACTCTCTCATCTCTCACCCCATCCTCATCATCCATGGCGACAACGACCACCGCAGGCAACGACGTCCAAGTCTTTCCTCCACCCGCTTTCAAACCTCTCCTTGACGAGATCGCAGCGCAGCTCGTCTCGCGCGGGGCCACCATCGCCGTCGCGGAGACGTCCACGGGCGGTCTCATCTCCGCGGCCCTCTTATCCGTTCCAGGTGCCAGCAAGTTCTTCGTTGGCGGTACGACCGTGTACACGCCCACCTCCCGAAAAGCCTGGGCTGGCTGGGACGACAAAATAGCGAAAGATTACCTGTTCGTTCCTTTCCTTTCCTCTCCCTTTCCTTGCCTTCCCCCTTCGTTTTTCCCTGCCACCAGTAGCCCTGCGATGTTGCTCGACAATGCGTGCTGACATGATTCCCGATCGATTGTAGCGGTCCGACTCCTGAGATCGTCTCTGCGCTAGCGGCGAGCGTGCGCGCACAGCTCGGGACGACGTTTGCTGTCGGCGAGTCCGGGACGACTGGGCCTACCGTACCTCCGAGGACATTCCATTTCGTGTATGTACTCCCTCCCCTTTTTTTCTCTCGACGCAAGGGTGATGTGGATACATGGATGTTTGATGTTGGGGAAATTTTTTAAAATAAAAGCAAGGGTAGGACGAACCTCGCCGTCGTCTCCGAGGAAGGCGTGGTGACCCGGATGGTCGATACGGGGAGCGAGGAGAGAGGGCACAACATGGTCGCCTTTGCAGAGGCAGCTCTGGTGTTGATCAGAGATGTACTGACCGGACGAGCCACGTTCGAAAAGACAGTCTCATGCGTATGATTCACACCTCTTCCGACGAACATGTAATGAAATAAACAAAGACAACATCATAGTACAAGAACGAGTACACGACGGATTTTGAAAGCAAAAATAAATGGTACACGTAGCGTAACACGGGTATCCCCCACGACGGGTCACGGCTACGCACTACCAGAACGTCTCTTTGCTTCTGTTTCCTCCTCGGACACTATCCGGCCCTGGACCTCCTTTTCGACCTCTTGGGCGAGTTCACGAATACGATCTCGATTTGCCCCGATGAGTGAGACGTAGACGCCACGCTGGATGAGTGGATACGAGCCTATCCGGATACCTTCCGGAGTCACACGTTTTTGTAGCGTGGTAAGGTAGGGTGCGATCGACGATTCTGGGAGACTGAGGCAATCGAAATATCAGAAGAGTACGCCGGGGAATCGAGAGGCAAGGACGTACTTTGTGAATACCTGTAGACGACACGGGCGGGCGTCGGGGGGTGGGAGCGGAAGGAGGTATTTAAGGTTGTCTAGCATCTTTTGGAAGAGGGAGGGGATGCCGGGGAACACGCAGAGTTTTCCCTCGAGTCGTACGACGGGCTGTGTGTGTGTGAGAAAGGGGGAGTGGGATAGGAAGGGGTACGGACCACCCAGATATCGGGTGCGACGAACAAGACCTCGGCGGCGTGGGGAAACAAGGCCATGCGTTTGCGGGCGATGCGTTGTTCTTCGTTCTGTTGGGAAAAGGAGGGGCGGAGACGGATGAGCTCCTCCATGCGGGTGAGGGTTTCTGCGTGGTAGCTGAGTTCTTGCCGGAACGCTTTGGCGAGGGAGGCATAGGTGATATCTTGGGTTGGGGGTGTGAGCTGCGGATGAGAGTGGGAAAGGGGAGGGCTCACCGTCGTGGGTGGGACCGATGCCGCCGGAAGTGATGACAAAGTCGTAGCGTTCCACCATCCTCCGACTTGCTTCAACGCTGAGGGGGAGTGAGCTGAGGCTCGGATAGACGAGGATGGGACGTACATTTCGTCCTCGTCGTCAGCGATGACTTCTATGCGCTTTCTGGTGGAGGGAGTCAGGGGCTGGGATGGATCTTGGGGGGGGAAGCACACAGATCTATGCCGTGCTCGAAGCAGAAGCGAGCAAAGTAGTTCGAGTTGCGGTCGAGGGTCTTGCCGTTGAGGATTTCGTCGCTGTGGTTGGTTAGCGGGGAGTGGAGGGACGATGAGGAGACATACCCGATGATGAGCGCGCCTGCGGTCTGGATGTACGTTCCGTCGCCGAGGGGGTTTGTGGGGACGGGAGAGACGGGAAATAGGGCGTCTGGAGCGGACATGGGTCTGGGTAGGGATGAATGAAAGGGACGGTGAGTGTGGGTCGAGAGGGAGATGAGTCGTGCGGAGGAGCGACGGAACATGAGCAAGCGATAACACGCTACTTTGTCTTTCCCAGCTGAGCGACAGCACTCATAATTCAGTCCCTGCTGCACGCTGGCACTGGCAAGCGATATCATGTCCAGGGAATATGCTCTTGTGACTTGCGACACACGTGCGGGGGAGGAGCCAATCGCGGAGCACGGTCGCATCGGGGACACGTTGGATGCGCACACGAGCAGCTCCGCGCGCATAGTCTTAAGCTCACCCCCCGACTCGCTCTCCAGCTTCATGTCCTCCTTCCGCCCCATCGCCCCAGCTGAGCCACACATGGACATCTACGCCGCCTCATGCAACCCCCCCCGCAGAGCAAAGCGTCTCCGCTCAGACTCGCGCCCCACTCCCCCCCAACAGGACCACCCCCCCTCCGTAGCTTCCACCCCGTCTCAGCCCGACGACGACGACGACGACGACGACCACCCACAACACCCTCCCCAAAAGCGTCGTGGTCGCAGGCCAGGCACCCTCTCGCGTGCCGCCCGCGAGGCACAGCGCAAAATAAACCATTCTCTTATCGAGAAAGCGCGCCGCACAAAAATTAATGATGCTCTGGCCACGTTGCGGGACCTCGTCCCTTCCGAGTATAAACGTCCCTCCGACAACCAACCAGACGACGACGACGACGACGAACCCGACACCATGAAGCCCGCCCAAAAGCCAAAGGCTTCGGGCGAAAAGGAGTTCAAGCTCGAAATTCTCGTCCGCACCGTAACGTATCTCCAAGACCTGACAGAAAAGGTCAAGCAACTCGAGCACAGTGGCTGTCCCCGTTGCAGAGTGCCCATCTCCTTGACTCCCGATGACACCTCCAGGACCAGGTGGGCCGACGACGTCCACTCCCATGACCTTGCCACCTCCAGGTCTTCCCCTCCCGCGCCCCGTCTTCCCTCCATCTCCGCATGGCTACCCTCGTCTGTCGAGGACCAGCGCGCCCTCCTTCTCACGCCCTCACAATCACCTGCCTTTGACGGGACCGTCGGCGCGAGGTCTACCCAACTACCCACCCCGCCTACCTCGGCAACATGCGCACCCGCCACAGTTGGATTCCCAATCCCACCCGTGCTCACGCTTCCCTCCCCGAGCACGATCCTTCCACCCACTACCCCCCACTTGCAGCCGCGTTTCTCCGGCTTCACCCCTCGTGTGAACACCAAAGCGTCACCCGTGGCATCCCCCGTCCATACCCCCGACGACGAGACCGCTGCCTCGCTCTTGCTCCGCATGAGCACCACCTCCCCTCGCACACCGTCCAATGTTGTTGTCCCTGTACGACCAGTCGAGACGGCCGACACCAAGCATCCATTGGGTGCGGGGTATGCCTTGACACCGAGCAGGCTACTGGGTTTGAGCGCAGAAACGTAAGGATAAGGTACGATAAGTCTAGGGTGTCTTTTCATATCGTTGCACGACTCGTATCCCACCTCGTTTGAATATTTCGGTTGTACGTTGACGAAGGACCTGCACTATACGCGTGTATGTATTAGTAGTACTACAGATGTTTACTCTTGTTTACGACGAGCCTTGTTCTCTGCCAAAACGCATGTTGAGACCTGCGTCCAGGAGCCCTTCGCTGCTGCGTGCTCACCGACAGCCGTTCTCTTCCACCCCCGATGCCGTCCAAAACGAACTGACCAACTCGCGCTCACAGAAAAGGACAGAGCGCAAACGACGACAAGGGGTCAGCGTTTCTCACTTGCAAATCCTGACGCGCACATCCTCACATCACCAGCAAACAGGGTGACACCTTTCTTGACCACGTCATCGTCCACGTCCGAGGCGGTACGCCCCCCTCTTCCTCTCCATACCACCTAATCCTACTCATTCCTCGTGCCAAGGTAGAGGCGGAAACGGCTGCGTCGCGTTCCACCGCGAAAAGTTCAAGGCCATGGGTCCCCCCTCGGGCGGAAATGGCGGTCGGGGTGGAGACGTCTACGTGATACCCACGCCCGAACTCACCACGCTTTCCTCAATCCCGAAGCGCGTCCGTGGTCTGCCCGGCAATCACGGTCGCGGCACGTGGCAAAACGGTCGAAACGCCGCACCGACGGTCATCAAAGTCCCGCTTGGGACCGTCGTGCGTGAGCTCCCTCGCGATGACCCGCGACACGCCAAGGACGAGTGGGATGCGGAGGAGGAGGCGCTCGAGGGGCTCGGTTTTGAGGGGCGCCGCGCCAAGATGTTGGAGCGCAGGTGGGTGCATTATCCACGCTACGAGGACGACAATCTCCAGAGGGACGTATTCAAGCAAGCCGAAGCGGCGCTCTGGAGGGAAGAACGCGAGCGACGCTGGGCGCAGAGGCAGAGGGCGAATCATCCGATTCACCTCGACTTGAGCGAGGTCGAGCGCGTCGTCGAGGACGTCAACGCACCGCTTGCGCTCGGGAAAGCGGAGTATCTGGGTCACTTGATCGCCAGGGGCGGCAATGGTGGTTTGGGTAATCCTCATTTCTTGTCCCCCGTCAACCGTTCGCCCAAGTTTGCCACCAAGGGACATGATGCCGAGCGCGTCACACTGGAACTCGAGCTCAAAATCATTGCGGACGTCGGGTTCGTCGGTATGCCCAACGCTGGCAAGAGTACGTTGCTGCGCGCTCTGACGGGTGGCCGTGCCAAGACAGAGGTGGCGAGCTATGCGTTCACAACGTTGAACCCAATCGTGGGCGTCATTCGGGTCGCCGACGACGGCACCTTTGAGGGCGAACTCCATGACGTTCACGTCTTTGAGGAGACCGCCGTCGAGGAAGCCCGCCGTCTGGAACACATGACAGTAGACGCAGAACCAGAGCCAGATGTGACGGAAGCAACACCCGAACCATCTGCATCCTCTCCGGAGCACCACTCCCCCACCGTCGCCAACCTCTCCGCGCTCGACCAGTTTGCCATTCTCGAATCCTTTCGGTTCACGATCGCGGACAATCCCGGTCTGATTTCACGTGCGTCTGAGGACGTCGGTCTCGGACACTCGTTTCTGCGGTCGATCGAGCGTTCGCACGCGCTCGTCTATGTTGTCGATCTCGATGGGCCTGCGCCGTGGGACGACCTTGGGATTCTTCGTGAGGAATTGGACAAGTACCAGCCTGGGATGAGCGACAAGGCGCGTCTCGTCATTGCCAACAAGGCTGATCTGCTCGCGAGCGATGGGGACGCGCACGCGGTGACCGAGGCGCGGGAAAAGTTGCGTCGGTTGGAGGCATACGTCAAGACCGAGATGGCTGTGGGTGGGGGTGGGACGCGTTGCCAGATGGACGTTGTCCCGATCTCGGCCAAGTACGGGCAAAATTTGAAAAAGGTGGTGGGGTTGATGCAGAGGTATGTGAAGGAGGCGAGGGAGGGGGGAGACATAGACTAGCAAGAGTTTGGGTACATTGGCGCTTTCATGTGCCTTGCTAATTAATCTTAATGTATCTTCGATGACGTTTTCCTACTAACTTGATCCCCTGGTGTACGTTGGCTGAGGGCCTGCGCTGAGCGCTCGGATCTGAGGGGTGCATCATGGCCTATTCCTCCCCACTCCGCCGTGCGACACCGTCGCCACGATTCTCCGCGCACCAATGCCATCAATCTCTCTCATCGCCATCGTTCATCTACCCACCATGCAACGTCGAGATGAACACGATCTCGTCGCCACTCTTGAGCACATACGCGCCCTCGCCTTCCAACTCCCAATCCGTATCGTTAATGAGGACGAGAATACCCGGACGACTTTAGATCATGTGCGTACGCGCGTCAGTGACCACATTGCAGGGGATGGGGAGAACACGTACACGGTATCGCCCTCCATAAAGAGTTGGGGACGTTCCGTGAGGACGTGCGTGCGTAGATGATGCATCAGATACGTCACGTCCGTCGATTGCGTCGACTCCGATGTCGAGGGGGAGGGTACGACGGCGGGGAGGGAGAGCGTGTGTGTACGTTGGTTTCCAAAGAGCAGCTCGAGACCGCCGCTAAACTCGACTCTGAGATCGATCGTCGACATGTGTGACATGGGGCCCAAGGCTAGGGATGGAGTGGTCCCGCTCGCAAAAGTCGACTGGGATTGTGTACAGCAAGGAACGCGTGGTGTGGATGGCTGTCGGGCATATGGTGTAGCTGGTTATCACATCCGCTTAGCATGGTGCTGAGTGCGGGGGGTCTCCGGTTCGAGTCCGGATTTGTCCAAACTTTTTTATTTTCTCTAATGAACGTGTTTTATTTGTTCTTCAACCTTCGGAGCGCATACGCACGTTCCTAATCGAGGGATGTCATGTGGGTGATATCAACGTTGTTAAGAGATCATGAGGTGCTTCGGACCGTT
>JBBPNB010000167.1:0-31993 GCA_038090635.1 Rubroboletus satanas
TGTAGCAGCGAGTAATCAAAGAGGTACTCGGAGACTCAGGGAGATGAATACACCAAGAAAGCAGGTATATTGTGTAGAATTAGCTGGGGAGCTAAGTTCTATGCCAAGGGGTTTATATACAGGGGAGATCGTGCTACAAGGGGAGAGGATCCCAAAAGGGGAGTGGCCTCATGGTATCCTGCAGGCACGGCAACGAGGAGGCCTCATGGTGAGGCTATACATAGCGGAGATGAATCAAAGGCAATGTCGGTCCTTAGAATTGGAAAGAAAGAAGGACCGACCGTCTGGTAAGAATAGAGTTAGATTCATACAGGAAGATGCTGTGAAGATCGAGATAGATCAACCCAGGAAAGGAAAAGGTGGTCCATAGGGGTGGAATGCTTGTCCACAATGTTACAATGGAGAATAATAAAATGGTAACCGTGGAGTGAAGGATAAGGGTCAAGGATCGGAGCCGGACCATTGGTTTGTAACAGCTTCTATGTATACTTCTTTGAAGATGTTCATATGGAGCACAGAGGAGTTTGGTTGCATGGATGGCAAGAATGTGCCATGGCAATCCTTCAATGATCTGTTGTATCAACATAAATTAATCATTACTAACTGGCCTGGTGGTGTTGCTGACCTCCCCTCATGAGTACCCCACAATGCCACAGCTGATGAACTCATTGCAGTTATTGAACCCTTCCTCAAGTGACACTCGCCAGGCCTTTATTCACATCACATTGTACTAAATGCCAGTAAGAGAAGATTTACCAAAGTGAAGAACAAACAGCCCCCCCTTCAGACTCCAGATATTTAGATATTAGTTGGTACATGGGTGCCAGGTCAGTCATTGTTGCTTCTTGTAATATGTTGCTCATATTCCACACACAACAGAGTGGTGTGTTTGGGTGGAGAAGAATGATCACAAGAATGTTTACCATTCCACTGATCACTGACATGGAGTCCAAACCCCTTTGCATCCTCAGGCAATGCCACAAATTCCTCCGGGATGTACCTCATGAAGTCAGCATTCCTCCAGAGCCAGAATCAAGCTCCCCATCACCTCCACCATGCAAACCTTTGCCTGTAGTCGCTCGTAAGAAGGGTAAGGAAACAGTCAAACAGCCTCGCCATGATCAAGTGGCACCTCTTCCTGTCCATCTATCAAAAGCCAATTTACAATCACACAAGCATCACTGTGAAGAAGATGAGGCCCTCGGGGAGCGTATTGGATAAAAGCATATGAGGCCTGAGTCCCAAGTTAAGGTATGTTCTATGTTGTTTTTCCTCTTTCAATGTTAATTTAACTATAGAAATCACATACTCAACAAGCTCATTGGAAGGTGTAAGTTGTCTTCACATTTACCTTTGCATGGCTCATCGTATTCTAGACAACCTGATGCTCAAGGAGCTGAGATGCTCTGCCATGATGCCCCACCCCATCAGTGAGTCATTAGTGCACCTGTTTGATAATAACTTATATTTGTTCAGATGAGCTGAGCACCCTGGGAATAACTACTACCAGGCCAAGGCCTTGATGGACATAAAGTGAGATTTACTTTGTCTTTTAACAGTGTGCTAATATGTTTGTATCAGCTACAACAAGACTACTCACCCTATGTGAGTTTGTTTATAATCTAGGTTTTTATCAATTGCCTTATAAATGTCCTCATATCTAGTGACCTTCATCAACCTAGACATCCTGCTGAATCTGATCAAATTAGGTACCAGCCTGAAGTTCCTTTGGTCCATTCTTGCCATGAATATCAACAGCATCAAGCTCTGGCCAGACCTCCCTCACAGGGTATGTATCATTCACATTCACCTTCATATATGAGAAGAACACATGTGCTTCGTAATACTTCTCCTGCCACAGGTCCATCTCATGTCTGATATCTTGAGGTTAATAGTGGTGATAAATATATGAATCACTCAGACACTGCTGGACATTGTTACTATCCCTCTTACTATAAATAACCTCTGTTAGTACCTTTGTAGCTATGCTTAGTCTCCTCAATTAGATGAAAGATATTGCCTTGCTCTCATTGGAGTGTGGTCCTTTAAGATGATAATGACTAGGAATATAATAGCATGGTATGGGTGCCTGGTGGGAATGAGGATGGGTTGACACACAAATAGCCACACCCACAGTTCAATACCCATTGACATATGTCAAAAATACTTAGCATGAGTGTTATAGTATCTGCACCTGCTTCATCACTTACCTGTGTGCTTGTCCCAAGTACCCTCCATCCTCACTGAATTCCACAATCAAATTACCCCATTTCATAGCATATACCTTGCACAGGATGAAGCTCCATTCCTTGCTAACCTGTGTCACTCATGCACACTGTCCCTATCCCTCAGGCACACTAAAATACTCTCCACTAGGCAAGATCCACTTTATGGCTATGAGCAGATGTCACAGGTATGCACCCAGTTCATCACCCATCTCTTTCCTTGTTCCAAGTACCCTCTATCCTTACCAAATTCCACAGTCAAATTACCACATTTCATAGCATATGCTTTGTGTCACTCAGGTCTGCTGTTCCTATCCCTCAGGCACCCTGAAGTACTCTCCACTAGGCAAGATCCATTTTATGGCTATGAGCAGATGTCACAGGTATGCACCCAGTTCATCACCCATCTCTTTGCCTGTTCCAAGTACTCTCTATCCTTACTGAATTCCACAGTCAAATTACCACATGTCAGAGCATTCACTCACATGTCTTTTGTTAGATTCATTTTTTATTTGTCCTCCTGCTAGTACTTCATACTAATTCATCTACATCCAACAAATTTTGAGAATTCCCACATCCACCTCCAGCAACCCTTGGAAATTCCCATATTTATTACCAGTGACCTTTAGGAATTCCCAAATCCATTTCCAGCAATCTTTGGGAATTCCCCCAATCATTTCCAGCAACCCTTGGGAATTCCCATGTTCAGCTCCAGCAATCTTTGGGAAGTCCCATGTCTATCTCCAGTGATCTTTGGGAAGTCCCATGTCTATCTCCAGTGATCTTTGGGAAGTCCCATGTCTATCTCCAGTGATCTTTGGGAAGTCCCATGTCTATCTCCAGTGATCTTTGGGAAGTCCCATGTCTATCTCCAGTGATCTTTGGGAAGTCCCATGTCTATCTCCAGTGATCTTTGGGAATTCCCATATTCATCTCCAGCAATCTTTTGGAATTCCCACATCCACCTCCAGCAATCCTTGGGAATTCCCATACAGTATCTATCTCCATTGATCTTTGGGAATTCCCACATCCACTCCCAGGAATTCCCATACCCACCCCCAATGACCTTTGGGAATGCCCACATCTATCTCTAGCAATCTTTGGGAATTCTCAACATCCACCTTCAACTACATTGATGAATTCCAACAGTGTCTTGGGAACTTCCACATCCACCTCATAGCATTTGGGAGATTTCCAAAGCCACCACCCAGAACATTTGGACATACTTCCATGGTCTTAAAAAAACAGTAAATGCCCACAGTAGTGTACATGGTACTGTACATGATTGGGCAACCATCTTTACCTTCTCCCTATTTTGCATTATTCAAATTTCCTCCCCTGTATGACCTGTCTACCCTGATTTCAGGCAAATATTTCACCATTGTATCATAAGAAATCCCATCTGAAGCATGCTTAGATAGCATACATATATTATATTTGCAATACAATACAAGTCTATCAGGACCCCTAACACCCCTATGTGGGAAATTCCCAATTCCCTTTGGGCACTGGGAATTCCCTTGGGAACAGCTTTGGGAAAATCATCAAGTTGTTCAACAAAAACATCCCGCTCTTGTTTTTTGATAATTTACAACCCATAAACACCCCAGAATATCTGGTTGTCTCACCAAGGCCCTTGGTCACTTACTTTGCCCATGGTTTGGGGAATTTCCAGCCCATAGGCACCTCTTAGGTCTGACCATGTAGAGAGAAAGATAGACCTAAGAGGTACCCCTAGGCAGGTGACTGAAGTGACCAAGGATACTTCCGTGTCTGCCCTCATGTCTGCCAACACTGTCAAGTGTCAACGTTTCAACCCCAACATGATGACGCTCGAGTCGAGATCTTGGTGGTTGTTGGGGGGAAAGAGAAGATATAGATATGCAAGAAGGAGAGAGAGAGTGGGTGGTCAATCTTTGAGTATTTTAGATCCGGTTCTCGAGCCCGGGCCCATCATCTACTCCCGCGACAGTTTGTCGCCAGAATCTCACCGAATACGAACCCCATTTGATTCACGCGTCAATTTTGCTCGTATGACACATGGGCCGAGCTTGGGATGACAACTGGCAGCCGAGTAAACCAAACGTTCAAGTCCTTCCCATCGTCGGTCGTGTCGGCTCGGCCGTCGCCTCAACGTCAACCAGCAGCCCAGTACCCGAGTCTCTCACTCCCACTCTTATCTAGCCTGGGACACAGACTAACGCTCATCGTCGACGATGCCATCCCGCCGCCGCTTGCAACAGTACGCCGTCGCGATCAGCATCTTCAGTGTGTTCTACAACACCGCCGAGGGCGTCGTGTCCATCATCTTCGGCGCCGAATCGTCCTCGCGCGCACTCATCTTTTACGGCCTCCAGTCCGCTGTCGAGGTCATCTCAGCCCTCCTCGTCACCTGGCGCTTCCTCGGCGTCACCAAGCCAGGCAACGAAAATGAATCAGACACCGACACCCCAAGCAAGACGTCCCCGCAAATCATCCGGTAAGCCTTTCCTCTCCGACTCCATCTCGTCTAGCCCCCCCAAAACGACTGACCCCGCTTGCCCATTCTCCACACACAGAATCGAACGTATCGCAACGATCGCCATCGGCGTTCTTCTCGTCGCCCTCGCCCTCGCAGCCATCGCCACCTCCGCGACCGCCCTCGCAGCCCACGACGCCCCCTCCACAGCCCTCCCCGCCCTCATCATCGCAGCCACCGCCACGGGCTTCATGATCGTCCTCTACCTCGTCAAACGCTACCTCGCTCGCGCCCTCGACTCGAGCACCCTTTACGGCGAAGCCCTCTGCTCGCTTTCCTGCACACAACTCTCCCTCGTCTTGCTCGTCGGGTCGTTGATTTATCGGGTGCGCAAGGGTGGGTGGTGGGTCGATTCGGCGACGGCGATCGTGATTGGGTTGTTGTTTGCTTGGGAGGGGGTCAAGATGATCCGGTGGGCGAGGAACAAGGATTTCAATGGCGGATGTTGTGCGGGTTGTCCCCCCAACGACAAGGCAGGGTCCAGTTGTACGACGACACCATCAGCGGAAGCGGAGAAACCCAAGGAATCAGAACAAAAACAGACTCCCTGTTCCTCTTCCACCCAGTGTTGTGGGTGCTCCAAGAAAGAGGAACTTGTCGACACATGCTAGCTACCCTCGTTCCTTATATCCTTGGATACTGGTATAGATGTCGGAGTGTCTAACGAGTTGTATGATTTCACATATCACAGATTGAAACAGATTGCCGTAAGAGAAAACGATCAGAAAAACAAAGGAAGAGGTTGTTCCCATGATCCGAGCGTTTCAAGAAAAATCAGCATCAAATTAAGACAGCGTGGAAACGACAACGGGTAACAAAACATCTTCGGAAGCAACGACCGCACCTGCTGCGGTCAGTACCAAAAATTAAGACAGGGCAATACACGCGTCGTTCAGCGATACATCCGATAGTAGTGTGCAAGATCATACAGGTCCACATGTGGTGCGCTTTCGATTACAACATCAAACCATTTAGGTGATGGGTGCGGGGCGGAAGGACTTGATTTCTTCGTACAACAGTTCCTTGAGTTGCTCACGGCTGATGTCATCTTTGTGCACTGACACGCGAAATGACAATGAGGTTTGCATTTGTAAAGGCAGGTACTTACGATCAAACTCGAAGAACTCGGGGTCGAGAGGGGGAGCGACGGGTTCGTCGTCGGGATCATGCTAGATGACGACATGAGCAACCAAACTTACCGAAACAAGAACTAAGACGTACATATGCCTCGAGGTACGGGTGGGCCAGTGCGTCCTCGACAGTTACCCGTTTCTTTGGATCAAACGTCTACAAGACAAATGAAATTAGCCTCTCGGCCCCTACCATCCAACAAGAAAATAAACCTACCAAAGTCTTTGTCAAAAAGTCGACCGCCAACGGGTTCGCATTCGGGAACAGCTGTGCAAATGGTCGGCGTTTCCGGAACGGCAGCGCTCGGATATAATCACGTGATCGACGCGTTGTAATTGCATAAAACTCGTCCAACGTGGGCGTCCCGAGCACGTCCAATATGAGCGTCAACTGGTGATGATAATCCCGTCCGGGGAAAAGCGGTTTTCCGGACAACATCTCTGCCAATATACATCCCACGGACCAAACGTCGATCGCCTTGGTATATTGCTTGAACGTGAGCATGATCTCTGGTGCACGGTACCACCGTGTAGCGACGTATTCCGTCATAAATCCCGTTTCGGTGCCTGACGGCTCGGCCGTCTTGACGGATCGTGCGAGACCAAAATCGCAGACTTTGAGATCGCAATTGGCGTTCAAGAGTAGATTCGATGGTTTGAGATCGCGATGGATGACGTCGGCCGAATGGAGTGCTTTGAGTGCACGAAGGGTTTGGTAGATGAAATACTGCGCATGGTCGTCAGAGAGATCTTGCGTCCGAATAACGCGATGCATGTCCGTTTCCATTAGTTCTTGGATCACTGTCAAACGTCCATACACAGCGGCACATCAGTCACATCTGTGGATGGGCACCACACCCCGAGGTAGGTATGATATATGACGTACGATAGACTTCCTTGAACGCCTCGAGCGACGGGGGTTTGATGATATCGAGGATCGAAATGATCTACGGGACGGTCCAACAGATCAGTCAACCCCGAGTTGCCCGGATGCCATGTGGGATGATATACACACGTTCTCGCTCACGCCCGCCTCGCTCAGAAATTTGAGGAGCTTCAGTTCGCGCAGGGTTCGAAGACAGAACATGGAGTGATCAAAGGGCGTGATCTTCTTGATGGCGACTTTACGTCCGCTGGGGCGGTGTACCGCGGAGCAAACAATGCCGTAGGCACCTTCACCGACGACATCGAGGACTTGATATTGTGTACCTGATGAGATTTCGGAATGTCACACATCCACTTCCGTGCCGCAAACAAGGAAAAAAAAGACATAGACACGGATGGATAGCCACTCACCGACGTTGAAGCGTACTTTGCGCGGCGCAGGCTGAGCCTGGGATCCCGCATGACTGTGCTTTGACTTGGACTGCGAAACATCAGCAGCAGCCTGCTTTTGGTTCTCTGGCATGTCTTGAACCTTTGGATCGTGGTGAGAAGGGGAGACGTCGAGGAGAGAACAAGGGCCGCTTTAACGTACTAGCACCTTTTGTTGTCCTGGAACAAGGAAAGTTGATCCTTTCTAGCGCTTGCCTTTTTTGGGATGAAAGGGATCACCGCAGCCAATTTTCGCGTATCCACAGCGCATTTTCGTATAGAGCTGGGGGTTTTTTTTTCACAGGAATTGGGGCTTCTTTGGTCTTTTTTCTTCCGAAATGCCCCTCTCTCACCGCCGACATTTTAAAACGTTCACGATGGTGGTGCTATCAGACCAGGACCATTCCGCTCATATCCTGCCTCTGTAACCCCCCTCGAAGTGTATATACCTCACCTCGAGACCCCCACTAGGATGCTACCATCCCTTGGTCCCGGATCAGCCCTACGTGTGTTCCACCTTGCTGACCAGTTGGACTTTCCGGTGTTTCTACCCCACTTGGGATTGACCGCAGCAGTCTAACGCTTCGCCATGGTAACGTCGTGCAAAAATCCCACCGTTTCCATGGTTAAACAACAGGCTACAGCTCGCAGTCGTCACAGGTCGTGGGATAGACGGATGTATTTTGGGATGAGTATAGCCGCGCTTTTCGATATCGATTCGAACCCTTGCACTGGTGATCAACAGAGTCAGGGCTGAACATGTGGGGGAGGAAGAAGCATCAAACGGCAGACTCCCTTTATACCCTATCCTAATCATTCCGATCGGGAGAGAGAAGAACAAGTCCATTTTTCGACTTGGCGTTTTCCCATCCTTTTTGTCGTGATGGTAGCAACTGGAACGTCTGAGGTCAAACACGGAACAGCTCGTGGCGGTGTCCCCCCTGCCCTCTTGCCGTAGTATGGTTACGGTACAGCACGTACGGTTTAATGTGTCTGATTAGGATCGCCGTTCCCAGCTAAAGTCTATCATATTACACTCACTAAAACCAGCTCGTCGTGACCAAAGAGTGAACTTGGCCGAGAACCTGCTTGCAAACACAACCCCTACGATCGACAACGACAGCTAGCTTCAAAAGCAAGATGCATGAGCTTTTGTTTTATTTTTATTTTTGTATTCTAATCAACTCCTCACGCAACAGGAGCGTCCAAAAAATGAAAAACAAAACATGCATGCCGCATCGAATGCAACCCAAGGGAAAGACGAGGGGGGCAGAGATGTACAACATAGAGCGGAAGATGAGGAAAAAAAAAAAAAGAGGAATTGACACAAAGACAAAACAAGGTAACATAGGGAAGTAAACGACGCATGGAGGCATGTACCCTGGCATATGTTCTGCCCCCCTCCCCTCCCTTCGCTTCTTCCCTCCATCACGTACCAAATCACGTCCCTGGTCGACCAGAGGAGACTATCTACTTGCCACTAGGTGGACCACCGCGACCCCGCCCAGGTCCACCACGACCGCCCCGGAACCCACCACGAGCTTCGCCATTGGGAGGAGCACCACCCCGGGGTCGGCTTTGTGGCCTCTCGCCGCGCTCCTTGCGAGTCTCGACGAAAATGCGCACCTGACCAGCCTCACCTCCGACATCGATCCGCACGCCACCCTCGCCACCCTGGTTCTGGGGCAGAGACGTGATGATTGCCTTCTTGGCAGCATCAAGGGACAAGAACTCGAGGAAAGCGCACGCCTTTGACCGTACAATCTCGACGTCCTTCACCGGGCCAAACCGTTGACCTAGGGCGTGACTAAGCTGAACTTGGCTGACCGACTCGATAACACCCTGAAAAGACCACGATCGGTCAGTCGCAGTTTGTAATGAATTACTGTAGATAAATACCTTGACGAAGCATTGTGAAGTGGTCAAGGCCAGCACAGTGGCGATAGAGGGGTGTTCGCGCGACCCGTATTGTGGCCCACCACGATGTGGAGGTCCATGTGGTGCTGGAGACTGCGTACCGCTAGTCGGTGCAGGGCCATTTGAACCAGCGGGTACCTCGGTCAAACCCTTGGACTCCGTGGCAACCTGTGATCCCCATCGTTTCGAATCCGTAGCAGCAAGGCTCGCCCAGCTCTTTGGGACTGATTTTGCAGGTGCAGGCGTGGGAGCAGACGTTTGTTGCACAGGTGCAGGTGGCGGCGTAGGAGGAGCAGCGGGAGGAGCTTCAGGTTGCGGTGCCGGTGCCGGCTCGGGCTCGGGCTCGGGTGAAGCTTCGGGAACAGACTCGGGCTTCGAGGGGGCAGTGAATTCAGGTGTGGGCTCGGGTTCCGGTTCCTCATCGTGGTAACCATTCGGCTCTGCAAGTTTGGTCTCGGGAGCCGGAGGAGGGGTGGGAGGATCAGGCTGGACAGTCGTGGGTTCCTCCTCCGGAACTGGGGCCGGGGGAGGAGTAGGCTCACGGGGCGGCTCAGGCTCAGGCTCAGCGGCAGGTTCAGGCGCTGGCTCCTCGACAGGGGCGAGTTCGGAGGCAGGGGCGGCGGCAACGGGTTCGGCTTCGCTGACATCATCCTCAACGGTATCTTCCTTGAGGAACCGGAAGATGTCGTTGAGAACAAAGTAGCCATTTGGCTGTTCTGCAAGGAAGAAAGTCTGGACAAACTTTCTCCAAGGATCACCATGATTGGACATCTCGCCGATGACCTGAATGATGATGCCACCGTTGGCAGAGGACTGCGCGTCTACGGAGTGAATGTAGACTTTGCAGTCCTGAAAACCGATGGAGGTGATCTTGTTGTGGATTTCCTGAGCACAAGTGATCTCTGAGCAAGAGAAAAATGATGAGAAGAAGAAAAAAAATACCTGCTGGCCGAAACAGGGCTTGACGTCCTCTCCCTCTGTGCCATGAATGAAGGTGGAGGTTTTGGTGTAGAAGCAATGCAAACGATTGGGCTGTTTGTTGACATACGTGTAATATTGAGGAACGAACTGCCATCCAACCTCGGAAGGAACGACATTCTGATGAATTGTGGGTGCAGTAGACATGACGAGAGACATGCTGAGGGTTCGCAGGTCAGGCGAACGGGGGTCAGGAGGAGACGTACAAAAAACATGTTTGAATGCGTACCAATGAAAAAGGGGAATAAATGGACGTGCGTTTGCGTGCGTGAGGAAGTCTACAGATTACAACGGACAGAGGCCAATTATTAAGCCTTTGCAGCAGCTGCGAAAAGACGGGGTCGACGAAAAACTGTAAAACTAAACAAGGGCTCTTTGAATTTTACTTCGGACTTTGCCGATTATCTCGCTGACTCAGCACACTTGTCCCCCGTCCGACCGGCCCCGCCGGCCCCGACGCAAGCAAGCAACCTTCTGACAACGTTCTTCTTTGTTTCATTATTGCAGGATTTCCTCGTAGTCAAGTTCTTCTCCTTCGTCGGCATCATGAATTTTTAAAGAAGTTTTAATTTGCTAGATCCTCTCGCTATCCGAGGTTGTCACATCAGATGGCGTGCTCCAGTAGGCGACATTCCGTACAAACATGCTTTGAGATCTGCAACTCAATGACATGCAAGTGAAGGTACCCAGGTCAACCTAACGCCCATAATAATTACATCGCATGGTAACAAGTACATCCATTCTGAAGCATCCCAGACTCCCACAAATCACTCGTAGATATTCAGCGCCTTGAATTCAAAGTACGCACGCGTATAGTTCGAAGGGTTCGCATTCACAAACTCTGTGGCGTTCGCCAAACGATTGCAATGAGTCTCTTGTACCATCTAAAATAAGGATCCACTTTGTGGCGCTCACCGTTACAGGTCAAGGGGCATCCAGATGCCGCATAAACGTTACCAGCCCAATCGCCACCTTTTGCACACCAGTTGAGTGCCTTTGCGCACAGACGAGGATAATCACGTACAAAAGGTCAGATCGATGACAATGTTGTGAGGTCCGAAATGCGTCGAGAAATCACAGTCCGTGTTCGGAAAATATGCCGCGGGTTCACCCTACTGACTTATGAGCGACCGTCCTACAAGGAATCCGCGCGGATCAATTACCCAATCGCTGGTGTTCACGGTCTTCCCGGGGCTGAATACTTCCCCGGGAACACTTGAGTCGTTGCGTTCCCAGAACCAGATCGAGATGTAAGTTGCACTCCGCTCCATCGCGTACCTGGCCGGATCCGTTCGTTCCATCAACACTTCTCGAAAGAACATAATAGGGAAACTCACCAGCCGCCACCGTTCTTATTGAAGTTCGGACCGAAGCTTTTGTCGTCGGCGATGGCAACACCACATCCACCATAGTCCGTCTCGTAGACATCGCAGTTCGTCCCCAGGCTCTTCCTAAAACATGATGCATGTCAATCGGAGACGTATCACACACTATCATCAGCCACGTACCCCGTCATCGTTCGCGTGGCTGGCATACTGCAATCTGGGCAGGGTGAGGAAATGCATGCGATGCCATCAGCTCACTCACTTGGGCTTGTATGTAGAGTCGACGTATTGGGTGACTCGTCATTGACACCTTCGACAATGTCTACTTCGCCCTGTAGCTGCCATTAGAGAAGTTCATGGCGGGTATTCGTTCAGACTAGACCTTATTTGGCCAATCTTCACCGACTTCCTGGAACGGGAATCAACATACAGAACAGGACTAGTCTAGGGATCGACACACCCTGTAGCCAAAGACACAACGTGGCCGTGTTACTTAGTAGCGATTATCACTGAAAGAAGAAACACGAACCCTGGAACAAAGTTGAGCACGTTCAGCCCTTGTATCGTGATGCAGGAGACTCACAGATTGCAGGCCAAGTCCCACAGCCTTCGGGCATATGGATGATATCAAAGCTAAAGCGACGTTAGCAAGGAAACTGAACTACCATCACTCTACTTACATCGCAACGTGCGTCGTGTACTGATCCAGAGATTTCAAGTTGAAAGAGTTTCGTCCTGGACCGGACCCAGTGAGAACAGTGGTATCGTCTGCACGCAAGATCACGCTATCATTAGTGATCGAGTACAAGCCGTCCGCTTGAGCCGTGGTTTGATTGACATAGTTCCTAAAAATCGGAATGTCTATCAGACGCACATCTCACCCGTCATTCGACCACACGTTGGGATGTACGCACACGTCTCCGTGCGTGGGGTCGGAAATAGTTTGCCAGTCGAATGCATCGACGAAAGCTTGCCCGGCGAGGCTGGAGTTCAGGGTGTAAGTTGCTCCTAGTGCATTCACAACAAAAGGAAGCGCGAGCGCGGTCAAAGGGAGCAATGACGTCGTCATCGAGGGTACCAAAAGCGACTAGCGGTTGCTCTTCCTCGGGCACCCATCGTGTGCTCTTTATACACGAGGGCAGAAAAACATCCGCGTCGTCCAACCCCACAACACGTTCACGAGACGGGCTTTTTTTCGTCGGGTGGTTACCGATGAAGGGACCTTGCCAGCGCTATGATGACGAGACAGAAAAATCCGGTTGAAAGGGGCCCCGTAACAGTCAAGAGGAGACGTCAGCGTCCTTGGTTTCCGTATATGAGAGCTTGCCAGAGGGTGCCATGTCATGTGGCGTGCAGCAACCCAAGGCCATACGCGCAAGTCGCAGAGACGGTCGCAGTTGCTAGAAGAGGTGACGCAAGGCAACACGGCAACTTGCCAACCTGGCCCAGGGCGCGCTCATTTTTTCAGTTCACGGGTTCGGCCCAGTGCACCGTTACCGATTGGCAAGCGAAGGGCTACGTGCACGTCAGAGCAAGATCCTAAAATGGAATAATCCCCGACGACCACGCCAGAAAGAGTGGTCGCTGGTAGCCGCCAGTTTCGCAGAGCTTTTTGACGATCAAAGTAGCTGACTTGCATCGTCACCATTTCTCTTTTTGTATCTTGACCTGTTCGAGAACTTTGGACAATGAGTACTATGTTTCGCCAAGCAACTGGATAGTAAGTACGGCCGACTCGAAGGCGACCGTACCATGTGAATCACCCCGAGCCTGCCGGTGTCTGCACTGCGGCTCGGGTCATCCTCGCTCGTTTCCAACGTCGACAAGCGTGAATGGCACAACTGGGCTTTTTGGCGTTTGGCGTTTGTAAGCGGGGCAGAGCCTGTCAGTGGATAGATCAACTGCGACTTGGGCTCGGACCAGCCGTTTCGAATTTAGGCTGCTGGGTTCCCTCAGAGCATTTTTGGCAGGGACCTACCAGTACTGTCCCCACTGGCAAGACGGCAATGAAAAAAAATAGAGCGGGGCATTCTGAGACGACCTGTGGAGGTGTTTTTGTCAACGCGTTCGTGCAGGGACGAAAGCAACAGTCGGCGTCGGCCGGATCGTCGGGTCTGCAAAATCAACCTCAGTGTAAGGCTAACCGCCCCCCGCCTAGACCGTTACGCCAAAAGGCAGTCATATCTGCTAGTTATAGGTACCTAGGTAAGCTGGTAGGCTTACACTCAGCAACAGCCATACTAACTCAAGCGAGTGCTGTTGCTCACCAGGATCCGCAATGCCGACGGTGAATAACCCGTCGAGCAACGTCGCTGATCATGATGATCCACCGTTAATATATCGTTCAGATCGTCAGAATGAAATGTTGTCAATGTTGTATGCTGTATGTAACTTTGACCGTCGTGATGTCCCCTTTCTGACCTAGGCCTGTTTTTGCTTTCGTCAGATGTCTCTTATCAGTGAGGTTTGTCATCTCGCGGGGTTCACAACGAAACGCTGTTCATGTTGCATACTGTATGTAACCTTGACCACCACTGCGTCGCTTCGAACGTTCTCATGTCAACAGGGATTTAAGTAACAAAGGGCAACTGTCTGCGATCAGGCTCCGGTGACATTGCGGATGGTACCCTAGCTCGATTTCGAGTGCCTTATTCCACTCGACCATTTTTACCAGAATTGCTGGTGGTGACGTTCTCCGGTGCTTGCAACGCACCAGAGTCAACTATTCCAGAGAAGGTTTTTCGACCCACACCGACTCGGACTCGGATTTCCTGCCTTCATACGTCGCAGAGGGGCATCTCTACGTGTCTTCCGAGGAAAAACTGACTGAACAAATGTGTTTGGCTGAATAATACCCTCCAGAGAGGGTCTCGTCCCGCGGGCCAACCTCAGTCTTTCCAGCAGACACTGAAATGACGACGGAATGCCACCATTTTATTCTTTCAATTCTCTTGATCTCGACACGGTCACCCACGCCATCAAGAGGCCGTATGTTGCTGCGCCCCAACTAGCAGATCGGCGCGTAGAACACCGGAGAGTGAAAATCATGCGAATGGAGAAAGAAAAGGAGGTAAATGGTAAAGCGCGTACGCTCGCAGACGTTGCTGATCCCGAGCTCGACGAGATGCTCGAGTTATTAGATCGGGTATCGGCGAGGGAATTCCAGACCAAAGCACTGTTCATTCATCCGCACCGCACGGGGCGTGAAAAGGGCACAGCTGCTATGGAAGAATAGGTAGGGCGGTTCTTTGTTGGTGATCCACCGGGTGATCCTCTGGGAGAGACTCGTTTCAGCGTAGGAAATATCCAGAGCATCTCGTTCACCACATGTATGCTGGGAGATTGCACAGCCAGGATGTGGTGCCATCGTTCAGCCGCTCTCACTCAACCCCTTCAAGTGTAGGTGGTGTAGGACAGGAAAGGTTCTCGGGACAGAAAACGAGCGTCTTGCCCCTCTGCACCGAAATCTGGCTCAATACTCGAACCGCCAACAGAGAGGTTGCGGAACAGGAGCCTTTCTGCTCCCCATCTCGCTTGGCTGAGGCCCAAGGATACAAACGCCAAGTCCGCTCGGGTTGGAGAATCACAGCGAGGTTAGTGATGATCTGCTCGAGGTAGGACTTTGACCCTTTTCCTGTCGACACTGGTTTTCATGACTGCAAAAGGCCGAGGTGCCAACTACGTACCTGAACCTCTACCTGACTTCGATGGGGCCTGTGCTGATTTCACTGTGCTCACGCTTTCGTATTGGTGTTGCTGGAGCCTCCGCCCCTAACATTCTCCGCCCATCCTCTTGGGGGTGAGGTAATGCCGCGAGGCTTGTCCCAGGCCATATCACCGTCGCCGGAGGCCCTGCCCATGTCTTCCTCTCCCGAAGATCCAGAGGAACATCATGATACCACCGCGTCATCCGGGAGCATCCCGCTGGTTAAAAAGTGGCTGTAGACGGTGATTAAGAGGAATTTCCGGAGAGCCTGGTCGACATGCCAATCCTCGATCTTGCTCCAATTTGTCCGCGGGTGGGAATGCCGCAAACGAGATATCTTCATGGATGGCTGCATGTCAACGTGCACGGGTCAGTGTTCGCTTCTCTGGTAGACAAATGGTGCTCGGTGTCTGACGAACCATCTCACCGAACGGTGGCAAAACCCGTAGTACAGGTTCATTGCTATTTGTTTATCCTGTGTCACAGCCTAAAACGAAGGGTAAATTAAACTGTTGAAGCGAGCCATTCAAACAAGGCCGCTCCACTCGCGGACGTCGTGGGCCCTGTGTATCTTTCTTGTGGTGATGATTCACGTCGTTACCGCTCACTTGTTATTAGGTGCAACAAGCGAACGATACACCTCAGCCCTCGGCCAACGGGGGTCCATGTCATGGTGGGCGTTTACACTTTACAGTTGATTGTTACACTCACGGTGGAATTCATCAGCAAGAAGCAAGGAACGCTACCATTTCGGTTGCGCTCGAGTTCAGCTCGCTCGCATGGATGTTGTACCGGTCCCCGGTCAGCAAAGATGGTTCATACGTTTTGATAACTACTAATCCACTCTCCGTGTTCGCGTCACGTCTCGCGGCATAAATAATCGTTTCTGATACCTGTGTTCGTGACTGCGCGTGCTCGAATTGTACCCCAATCAGCAGTCACAGAGACTTGATGACTCGCTCTCAAGAACCTGGTATCGATTTCGGTGAGATTGACGACATCAACGGGTCGACTCTGGCTGTCAGTGACAGATTGAGTGGTTGCACATCCGGGGTGCTGGAGTGGAGACCGTTTGCCCTCGACGACCAGAGGGTGAGCCTGATTGACACTCCTGGGTTAGACGACACGATATGCACCAATACAGATATCATTACAACCATTTCGACGTATCTCCGACGTGGGGACGGGCGGCATGTCCCTGCTCAATTTCCGTATCCTCCGTGAGCGAGGTGGAAACGAAAGTCTTGGTGCTCTCACCGTCACCACATTGTGGTCTGGCGTCGACACTAAGTTGGGAGATAACCGTGAACGAGAATTCGGTACATCGGACGACTGTGTTCAAGCCCGTCCTAGCTCGACTTGTTGACGAGGATGGCACACAAAAGTCTGCTTGGGCCATCCTCCGTTTCTTCATCGGTAACAAAGGTACGACGCTTCGCATGGGGAGCTCGTGAATGAGAGGTAAAGAGCTTGCCGATATTGCTGCTGGGACCGAGCCAGCTCGCCTCCCCGCAGAGCAGTCAGAGGCACCTCGAGACACGAAGTAGATGGTGGCACGAACAGATGGAAGACGTGTTTAGGGTGGCTGTGCTCCAGTCAGAACTCGACGAGGTGCCGACAGAAATGACGGCTTGCGAAGACGACGCCCTCGGCCATCGATACTGATGTCATTCAGGTGTCGACCAAATTTGTGGAATGTCCAAGGGGAAGTCCATATCTTCATGGTAATCTACATTCCCTGCCAGGGAAACAAGCCATGGGCAGAGTTTCCGGCATATTGGCCTCGTGAACAAGGCAGGGTGCGCATTTGAAATCATGGACGCCCGGGCGGGTACGAGCTGGACACCACAATTCAGATCGAGGCTCGAGAGTGAAGTTGGGGGAGACTTGCCGGACACAAGATCCACACTGCGGTGCATCCAAGCACCCGCCGCCATCTTTCCCGATACCCGTCCACAAGCTTCGAGCCTGCAGTTAAACATGGACGTGCTTGATGTTCTCTCCAACGTCACGTTGACGCACGAGGGACAGATTGCGGGCCCACTTGAGGGCTTCATGAAGTTCCTGTCTGTACGCTCCGCGCGCAGTCGAGACACAGTCGACCGAGGAGATAGGACATACAATCACAAATTCCACAGTAAGACCAAACCGTGTTCAATGACGCCAACATCCACTGATTGCCTGGCCGTCGCAATGAGGTCGCCTAGTTGGGATCCGAATAAGAGTGAGCGCCAATGCCACGAGGCGTCCGACTGACTGAGAAGGGAGAAACGTGCTTATGGAGCCCGGCTTTCTCGGTACCACAACTTGACTGCAACATTTTGCTTCTCGACACTGAGAAACCTACGGCGCGCACCATTTGGGTCATCAATGAAGAACAGTACGTAGCAGTCCTCATGAATGATTATACACTGCTGACAAGTCAGTAAGAACATACGATTGTGCTCGACACTGGTCACTCTGATACAGTGTGGGCAGTTGCTTTCCACCCTGATGGACTGCATTTATTCAGCGGGGATGATGACGGGATTCGACGATGGCATGTCGCGGATGGTCAAGAAGTGGGAAAGCAAGTGGGAATGGGCGTGAGGGCCATTTCTGTGTCGAAAGATCACAAATGGGTGGTGTGTGGGACTTGGCAGGGGGCAAGCGTATGGGACGCAAAAATTCAGGAAAAGGCCATCGAGGTGGAGGGCAGAGAATACGTGGGTATAGTGGACATCTCGCCTGACGCCACCCGGTTTGCCACTGAAGATAGTGGCAATAATAAAGTGAACATCTGGAACATCGTTACTGGTGACAGATTGGTTGGCCTACTCAAACATGACACTTTCATCCTAGGAGTTAAATTTTCCCCTGACGGCGAACGTATCGCCACTGCCTGTCAGGGCTCTGTTCGTATCTTCGACAGTCGCAATGGTGACCAACTCATCGACATCAGGGCGGCCAACGTGAATTCCTTTGGGAACGCAATTACCCCCCTTGCATGGTCCAACAACGGGCAACAAATTTTCGTTGTATGCCTCCGTTATAAAATCAAGGCCTTCGAGGTGTCCACTGGGTCCCTACTAGCCGAATCGCAGGTTCAAAATTCGTACACCAACAGCGACCCGGACATCCGACCATGTATTGCTCTAGCTGCCAACGGGAAGTTCCTTGCTTCCTTCGCACAAAGTTCAATCTTGTTCTGGGACAGTTCAACACTTGCTCAGATTGGCCCAGCCATCGACGATGGAGAAAAAATACGGTCAATTGCTCTCTCCGCAGATTGCAACTATCTTGCCACTGGAGGATATGGTGGAAAAATCACGATTCGCAATCTCAGTGGTATCCTTCCGGACTCGTATGGTCCTTTCCATGTAAGTATTTGTGCATTTATGATGTTAGCACGTTGGACAAGGTACACATCGTCGTTCCCCTGTTTTAGGCACCGACTCCAGAAGAAGCTGCGCCGGAAACACCTGAAGACAGGCCACAGCAACAACAAGACGAGAGTCCGGTAGGAATCTGTCACCCTATCACCGAGGGAATCACACTGACTCCTGCATTCCCACACAAGGGACGACCGACGACGCCAAGTCCGCCCGAGTCAGAGAACCACGGCGAGGTAGGACTTTGACCCTTTTCTTTTTCGACGCTGGTTTTCATGACTACACAAGGTCGAGGTGCCAATAAGTGCACCTGAACCTCTGTTTGACCTTGATGAGGTATGTCCTGATTTCACCTTACTCCCGTTTTTGTGTTGACATCGCTGCAGCCTCCGTCCCCGGCGTCCTCTGCCCATCATCGAGAGGGAGAGGTAATACCGCCAGAGGCCGTGCAGATGTCCTTCCCTCCCGTAGTACCTGATCCAGAGGAGCATCATGGTACCGCCGCGTCGTCCGGGGGCATTCTCATGGTTAAAAAGTGGCTGCAGACGGTGATCAAGAGGGGTGACAAGACTCGTGGCCCACATCAACCAGATCGCCTTTCCAGAGAACCCGGTCAACCTGAGAATCCCCTATCTCGTTCCAGGTCACAGGCCAGGGAGAATACTACACACGTGGGACCTTCCAGAATGGCTGCAGCCAAACGCAAGCTGGTGAGTGCCCTCTTCTTCCATCAACAATACTTGTCAGTGTGTCTAACGAACCATCTCAGCGATCGGTCGCAATGCCCATAAACCCAGACCTCGTGGAACCGGAACCGGAACCGGTAAAACAGGTTCGTTGATTGTTTGTTTTAGCTTGTGTGCTGGCACTGATGTTTATCCCGAATCAGTCTAAAACGGAGACCAAGTCTGCTGAAGTGGGCCATTTGAACAAGGCCTCCACTAGCAGAGAGGATCATGTGAATGCCACGACAGCCGGCCCTGTACGCATTTCTCGTGTCGATAGATCGCGTCGTGACAACCCACTCTTTTATTAGGGGCAAAAAGCGAACGATGCATCTCAGCACTCGGCCGTGCCAACGGGGGTCCATGTCATGGTGCGCGTTCACTCTTTTAGCTTTCATTGTTCGACTCACGATGGAATACATCAGCAAGAAGCAGGTGACGCTACCATTGCGATCGGGTGCAAGTTCAGCCTGCCCGCATGGATGCTGTGCCAGAGCCCACTCAGCGACGATGGAACGCATTGACCCATGCACGCCACGCTGATTTATGAGTATTGGTATTTATTACGCAGTTCTTAGTGTTCGTGTACACGTCTCATAGCGTGTATATGAATTCTAATACCCGCACCCATGGTTGAGCTGGCTCGAATATCAACTTGGCGGTCACATTCTTGACTGGGTGGTGCCATGAGGAACTTCACTCGATACCCCACTTTCAAGAACCTCGAGAACTTCAAGTCTGGTCCTCGGTGTGGTGAAGCCAGGACTTCAGTCGCTCCACTTACCTGGCTTCGATTGCGGGGGCGGTCTCGAACTACTAGTCATCGTCGTGGGCTTTGTCCCACTCTCACGTTTACCCGTCGTTCCCTCCTTCGTTCATGAGCAACAATGGTTTGAACCGTGGGATAGTCACCTGAGCCCTGCGATGAACCGTACTGAGAAGCGTGCAGTTGTAGCGCACGACGCATGGACAATGGCGGGACCGGTGCACGCATAAGCTGGGTCGGTGGTGGGGAGACGTGATACTGTGTCTGGCAGTGGGGGATGCGGTTTCGGTTTGGGTGTTGCGACGTGGGGTTCGTGGCGGAGGCTCCGCCTGGAAAAAAGACATGTCCATTACCGTATCACTATCCATGGCGTCGTCATCCCCTTGCATGTACGTGGCGGAATCTGCGTGCGACATCGGGCTGGATACAGGCCCCTTTCATTCCGTAACGGTTTCAGTGAGATCGATGTTATTCAGCGGGTCGACTTTACCTGTGAGTGACCGATTGCAGAGTTGCGCATGCGAAGGGCTGGAGTCGAGACTGTTTGTCTTCGACGACTAGAGGGTAAGCACGGTTGACACCTCCTGGGTTAAGTAGCACGATACGCACCAACCAACGCGATTCGTGGGCAAAAACAAGATGTTAAACTCTCCGGCGTGAGATTGGGTGGGATGTCCCTGCTCAATGTCTGTACCCTCTGTGAGCTCAGTGGGAAGGAAAGTCACCACATTGTAGTCTGGCGTCGACCCCGAGTCCAGAGAGAACCGTGAACGAGAACTCGCTATATCGGACGACTGTGTTCAAGCCTATCCTAGACGATGTTGCCCAACTTGTTCACAAGGATGGTACACAAGAGTCTGCTTGGGCCATCCCCCGTTTCTTCATCAGTAACACAGGTACGACGCTTCGCATCCAGCGCAAGCTCGTGGACGAGGGGTAAAGAGCTTGCCGACACTACTACTGGGGGCGAGCCAGCTCATCCCTTCGGAGAGTAGTCAGGAATGCCTCAACACACGAAGTAGAAGGTGGCACAAACAAAAGAAGGGTATTGAGCACGAGAACGAGGACTTGCGAAGAATGACGCCCTCATCGATACTGAAGTCAGTCGGGTGTTGACCGAATTTGTGGAATGTTTAACTTGGGGAAGGCCAGAACAGAGGTTCCGGCGTACTGGACTTGCGATCAAGGGAGGAAGCGCGTACGAAATCATGGACGTTTGGGCGGGTGGGAGCTGGACATCACAATTTAGAGGCTCGAGAGTGAAGTTGGGGGAGACTTGCCGGACACAAGATCCGCACCGCGGTGCATCCAAGCACCCGCCGTCATCTTTGCCGATACCTGTCCACAAGCTTCGAGTCTGCAGCTAGACATGGACGTGCTTGATGTTCTCTCCAACGTCACATTGACAAACGCAAGGGACAGATTGTGGACGCACTCGAGGGCTTCATGAACTATCTGTTCACTTCCGTGCGCAGTTGAGATATAGTCGACCGAGGAGATAGGACATACAATCGCAAGTTCCACAGTGAGACTACTTAGAACGACGCCAACGTCTACTGATTGCCTGGCCATCACAACGAGGTCGCCTAGTTGGGAGCCGAATAAGAATGAGCGCCAATGCCACGAGGTGTTCGACTCGCCCAGCTCTCTCCGTACCACGACTCAAACTCAATATCTTGCTTCTTGACACTGAGAAACCTACGGGCGCGCACCATTTGGGATTCAGAGGATGTCATCAACAAAGAACGGTATGTAGCAGTCCTCAGGAGTGATTGTACACTGCTGACAAAAAAAAGTAAGAACATACGATAGTGCTTGACACCGGTCACTTTGATAGGGTGTGGGCAGTCGCTTTCCACCCCGATGGACTGCATTTATTCAGTGGGAATAACGATGGGATTCAACGATGGCAAGTCGCAGACGGTCAAGAAGTGGGAAAGCAAGTTGGAATGAGCTTGACGGCCATTTGTGTGTCGAGAGATCACAAGTGGGTGGTGTGTGCGACTGGTCAGGGGGCAAGCGTATGGGACGCAAAAATCCAGGAAAAGGCCATCGAGGTGGAGGGCACAAATTACGTGGGTGTACTGGACATCTCGCCCGACGCCACCAGCTTTGCCACTGGAAGCGGTTATGAGAACGTGAACATCTGGGACATCGTCACTGGCGACAGATTAGTTGGCCCACTCCAACATGATGATCTCATACTAGGTGTTAAATTCTCCCCCAACGGCAAACATATTGCCACTGCTGGCCGACCAGGCTCTGTTCGCATCTTCAACAGTCGCAATGGTGATCAACTCATCGACATCAGGGCCGACGTGGGTTCCCCTGGGAACGGAGTCACCCCCCTCGAATGGTCCAACAACGGGCAGCAAATTTTTGTCGCATGTCTCGGTTATAAAATCAAAGCCTTTGAGGTGTCCACTGGGTCCCTACTGGCCGAGTCACAGGTTCAAAATTCGTACACCAACAGCGACCCGGACATCCGACCGTGTATCGCTCTAGCTGCCAATGGGAAGTTCCTTGCTTCCTTCGCACGAAGCTCAATCTTGTTCTGGGACAGTTCAACACTTGCTCAGATTGGCCCAACCATTGAGGACGGCGAAAAATTACGGTCAATTGCTCTCTCCACAGATTGCAGCTATCTTGCCACTGGAAGATATGATGGGAAAGTCACAATTCGCAATCTCAGTGGTATTCTTCCGGACTCATATGGTCCTTTCAATGTAAGTATCTGTGCATTTATGACGTTGGCATGTTGGGTAACGTACACATCGTGGTTCCCCCGTTTTAGGCACCGACTCCAGAAGAAGCCATGGTAGGAGTCTGTCACCCTATTACTATGTCAGTGAGGGAACTGCACTGACTCCTGGATTTCCACACAAGGAACGACCGACAACGCCAAGTCTGCTCGAGTCGGATAACCACGGCGAGGTGGGACTTTGACCATTTTCGTTTTTGACGCTGGTTTTCATGACTACATAAGGTCGAGGTGCCAACAAGTGCACCTGAACCTCTCTTTGACTTTGATGAGGTCTGTCCCGATTTTACTGTACTTCCGTTTCTGTGTTGATGTTGTTGTAGCCTCCGTCCCCGGCATCCTCCGCCCATCATCGTGAGGGTGAGGTGATGCCGCCAGGCTTGTTCCAGGCCATATCACCACCACCAGAGGCCGCGCAAATGTCCTCCCTTCCCGACGTGCCTGATCCGGAGGAGCATCATGGTACTGCCGTGTCGTCTGGGGGTATCCCCATGGCCAAAAAGTGGCTGAAGATGGTGATCAAGAGGGGCAGTGACAAGAGCCAGGGCCCACATCACCCAGATCGCCTTTCCAGAGAGTCCGGTCAACGTGCGAATCCCCGATCTCGTTCCAGGTCACAGACAAGAGAGGATGCTACAAACGTCGGACCTTCCAGAGTGGCTGAGAATCGACGTGCGCCGGTGAGTGTTCCCTTCTTCGGTGAACAGTGTGCAGTGTGTCTAACGAACCATCCCAGCGATCGGTCGCAGTACCCATCAATCCAGCCCTCTTGAAACCGAGACGGGTAAAGAAGGTTCGTTGATCGTTTCGCTTGTTTCTTGGCGACGTTGTTTATCCTGCGTCATAGCGTAAGACAAAAGCCAAAACTGCTAAAGCGGGCTATTCCAACAAGGTAGCCTCCAGTAGCGGACAGGCTCGTGCAGATGCACAGGCAACCAGTCCTGTACGTATTTCTCGCAATGATAGATCTCGTCATGACAGCTCACTCCTTTATTAGGGGCAACAAGCGAATGATGCATCTCAGCACTCGGCCGTGCCAACGGGGGTCCATGTCATAGTGCGCGTTTACCCTTCTAACTTTAATTGTTTGACTCACGATGGAATAAATCAGCAAGAAGCAGGTGACGCTACCATTGCGATCGGGTGCAAGTTCAGCCTGCCCGCATGGATGCTGTGCCAGAGCCCACTCAGCGACGATGGAACGCATTGACCCATGCACACCGCGCTGATTTATGAGTATTGGTATTTATTACGCAGTTCTTAGTGATCGTGTACACATCTCACAGCGTGTATATGAATTCTAATACCCGCACCCATGGCTGAGCTTGCTCGAATTTCAACTTGGCAGTCACATTCTTGACTGGGTGGTAAGGCAGTGCCATGAGAAACCTCACTCGATACGCCGCTTTCAAGAACCTCGAGAACTTCAAGTCTGGTCCTCGGTGTGGTGAAGCCAGGACTTCAGTCGACTTGAGTCAACCATATCGACACGGGGTACAGCTTTGATCGCCCGACCGATTGACTGCTCATAAAGTGGCAGATGAAAATCAACCAAGTTGGTCGTCCATCATCTCAGTTCAAGATTTTCTGTCCGACGCTGTGACCATTCATAGCTCCACTTACCTGGCTTCGATTGCGGGGGCGGTCTCGAACTACTAGTCATCGTCGTGGGCTTTGTCCCACTCTGACGTTTACCCGTCGTTCCCTCCTTCGTTCACGAGCAACAATGGTTTGAACCGTGGGATAGTCACCTGAGCCCTGCGATGAACCGTACTGAGAAGCGTGCAGTTGTAGCGCACGACGCATGGACAATGGCGGGATCGGTGCACGCATAAGCTGGGTCGGTGGTGGGGAGACGTGATACTGTGTCTGGCAGTGGGGGATGCGGTTTCGGTTTTGGTGTTACGACGTGGGGTTCGTGGCGGAGGCTCCGCCTGGAAAAACGACATGTCCCTGCCGTATCGCTATCCATAGCGTGGTCATCCTCTTAGATGTACGTGGGAGAACCTGCGTACGATATCGGACTGGGCCTCTCTCATCCTGTGTCGGTTTCAGTGAGATCGATGTTCTTCAGCGGGTCGACTGTCTGTCAGTGACCAATTGAAGAGTTGTGCATGCGAAGGGGTGGAGTTGAGACCGTTTACCCTCGACGACCAGAGAGTAAACCTACTTGACACCTCCTGGGTTAGATGACACGATACGCACCCATACAGGTATCATTACAACCCTATCAATATCTCGCCAACATGAAGGCTTGTCCATTCCGCACCTGCTCTATCTGATACCAACCGACGCGATTCGCAGGCAAAAACAAGGTATCAAACTCTCCTGCGTTGTGTCCGTGCACCGCATCTCCGGCATGAGAATGGATAGCATGTCCCTGCTCGATATCCGTATCCTCTGTGAGCTCGGTGGGAATGAAAGTCACCACATTGTGGTCTGGCGTCAATACCAAGTCCAGAGAAAACCGTGAACGAGAACTCGTTACATTGGACGACTTGTTCAAGCCCGTCCTAGACGGTGTTGCTCAACTTGTTCATCATGATGGCACACAGGAGTTTGCTCTGGCCATGCTCCGTCTCCTCAATAGCAAATAAAAGTAAAATGCCTCGCATCCAGCGCAAGCTCGTGGGCGAGGGGTAAAGAGCTTGCCGACACTGCTACTGGGGGCGAGCCAGCTCATCCCTTCGGAGAGTAGTCAGGAATGCATCGAGACACGAAGTAGAAGGTGGCACAAACAAAAGAAGGGTATTGAGCATGAGAACAAGGGCTTGCGAAGAATGACGCCCTCATCGATACTGATGTCAGTCGGGTGTCGACCAAATTTGTGGATAGTCCAAGGAGAAGGATGCATATTCGAAATCATGGGTGCTCGGGCAGGTGCGAGCTGGACGTGACAATTCAGGTTGAGACTCGAGAGCGAACTAAGTTGGGGGAGACTTGCCGAATACAAGATCGACACCGCGGTGCATCCAAGCCCGCCATCTTCGCCAATACCCGTCCACAAGTTTCGAGTTTGCAACTAGACATGGACGTGCTTGATGTTCTCTCCAACGTGACGTTGACGAACGCAAGGGACAGATTACGGACGCATTCGAGGGCTTCATGCCAAACTATCCGTACACTCCATGCGCAATTGAGATACAGTCTAGTCCTGCAAGTTGCAATCGACCGAGGAGATGCAACATGATCACAGGTTCCACGGCAAGACCGCATTCAATGATGCCAACACCCACTGATTGCCTGGTTATCCCGAGGTCGCCTTAGCTGGGATCCAAACAAGAATAGGCGCTAGTGCCACGAGGCGTCCGACTGACCCAGAGAAGGACGACTCGACCTCGACATTTTGCTTCTTGACACTGAGAAACATACCGGCGCGCACCATTTGGGACGATGTCGTCAACGATGAACAGTGCGTAGCAGTCCTCAGGAATAATTGTACACTTCTGACAATTCAGTAAGAACGTACGATAGTGCTTGACACTGGTCACTCTGATACAGTGTATGCGGTCGCTTTCCACCCCGATGGAGCACATTTATTCAGCGGGAGTAGCGATGGGATTCGACGATGGCAAGTCACAGATGGTCAGGAAGTGGGAAAGCAAGTGGGAATGAGCTTGAGTGCCATTTCTGTGTCAAAAGATCACAAGTGGGTGGTGTGTGCAACTCAGCCGGGGGCAAGCGTATGGGACGCAAAAATCCGGGAAAAGGCCATCCAAGTGGAGAGCACAAGTTACGTGGGTGCGGTCGACATCTCGCCCGATGCCACCAGCTTTGCCACCGGAAACGGTTACGAAAACGTGAACATCTGGAACATCGTCACTGGCGACAGATTGGTTGGCCCACTCCAACATGACAGTTTCATCCTAGGTATTAAATTCTCCCCGAACGGCGACCATATCGCCACTGCCTGCCGGGGCTCTGTTCGTATCTTCAACAGTCGCAACGGTGACCAACTCATCAACATTAGGGCCGACGTGAGTTCCCTTGGGAGTGGAGTCACCCCCCTTGCATGGTCCAACAACGGACAGCAAATTTTTGTTGCATGCCCCCGTTATAAAATCAAGGCCTTCGAGGTGTCCACTGGGTCCCTACTGGCTGAATCGCAGGTTCAAGATTCGTACACTGCCAGCGATCTAGACACCAGACCGTGCATCGCTCTAGCTGCCAATGGGAAGTTCCTTGCTTCCTTCGCACGAAGCTCAATCTTGTTCTGGGACAGTTCAACACTTGCTCAGATTGGCCTGGCAGCCATTGAGGATGGCGAAAAATTACGGTCGATTGCTCTCTCCACAGATTGCAACTATCTTGCCACTGGAGGATATGATGGGAAAATTATGATTCGCGGTCTCAGCGGCATTCTTCCGGACTCGTATGGTCCTTTCCATGTAAGTATTTGTGCAATGATGTTGGCACATTGGATAAGGTACACATCGTCGTTCCCCTGTTTTAGGCACCGACTCAAGAAGAAGCCACGGTAGGAGTCTGTTACCCTGTCACTGAGGGAATTGTACTGACACCTGCATTCCCACACAAGGATCGACCGACGGCACCAAGTCCGCCCGGGTTAGAGAACTATGGCAACATCAATGGTGATGACCAGCTCCAGGTAGGAGGTCAACCCATCTTGTATTCGGCACTGGTTTTCATGACCACATAAGGTCGAGGTTCCAACAACTGCACCTGGGCTTTTGTTTGACTTTGATGGGGTCTGTGCTGGCTTTACTGTACTCCCGCTTTCGCGTTGACGTTGCTGCAGCCTCCATCCGCGTCCTCCGACCATAATCGTGAGGGTGAAGCAATGCCGCCAGGCTCATCCAAGCCCACATCACCACCAGAGGCCGTGCCAATGTCCTCCCCTCCCGAAGCGCCTGATCCGGAGGAACATAATGGTACTGCCGCGTCGTCTGGGGGTATTCCCATGGTTAAAAGGTGGCTGCAAACGGTGATCAAGAGGGGTGACAAAAGCCGAGGCTCACGTCAGCCAGGTCGCCTTTCCAGAGAGCCCGGTCGAGCTGCGAATCCCCGATCTCGTTCCAGGTCACAGACAAGAAAGAATACAAATGTCGGACCTTCCAGAATGGCTGAGAATCGACGTGCGCTGGTGAGTGTTCTCTTCTTCGGTCAGCAGTGTGCAGTGTGTCTAACGAACCATCCCAGCGATCGGTCGCAGTACCCATCAATCCAGCCCTCCTGAAACCAAGACGGGTAAAGAAAGTTCGTTGATCGTTTCGCTTGTTTCTTGGCGACGTTGTTTATCCTGCGTCATAGCGTAAGCCAAAAGCCAAAACTGCTAAAGCGGGCCATTCGAACAAGGTTGCCTCGACTAGGGGACAAGGTCATACATATGTATGTATTTCTCACGACGATAGACCTCGCCGTGACAGCTCACTTGTTTTGCTAGGAGCAACAAGGGAATGGTGCATCTCAGCCTTCGGGAATGTCGACGGGGGTCCATGTCACGGTGCGCGTTCACTCTTTTACCTTTGATCTTTGTATTCACGATGGAATATATCAGCAAGAAGCAGATAACGCTACCATTGCGATCGGGTGCAAGTTCTGCCTGCCCGCATGGATGTTGTGCCGGAGCTCCGTCAGGGAAGATGGGACGCATTGATCCATGCATGTACCGCGTTGGCTTATGAGTTTAGACATTTATTACGTCGTTCTTAGAGTATTGATCTCACAGCATGTATATCAGTTGGTGAAGCCAGGGCATTTCAGTCGACTGAAGTCCACCACATCGACACGGCATGGAGTTCGATTCCCTGACCAGCATCGTTGTTCACATGGGAAGCAAAGGTCTACCCGGTTCATTGCTCCTAAAGAGTAAAATCAACCTTGGTCGTTCACCATCTCGGTTTAAGGTTTCCTGTTCGACGCTGTGATGCTCCATAGCTTCGCTTACCACGACTTCGATTGCGGACGGGACAATGCATACCTCCTCAAGATACGAGTGAGTAATGCAGAATGACTACGGAAAAATCAGGATACATGAGCATTAATGCGCATAAAAAACATGGATGTGAGTAATAGATGGTACTAATTAGCTGGAGGGAGACAGTTTTACCCCACAACAGACTCGTGAACAACAAACCAGATCGTTGGCGCAACGTGGATATGGTGCACGACAGCGTTTAACCATATACCTTGAATGCTTCTTCTAGAGCATCGGCGTCCACATCAACGATACTTCAAACGACGAGTTAGCGTCCTGACCCTCGCGCCGTCGTCTCGGCCACTGCCACTTTCGAAGCTACGTCATGCGCAGGCGGTCTCGAATTCGTTGTCGTCGTGAGCTTTATCCCACTCGTCCCTCCTCAGTTCACGAGCAACGGTGGTTTGAACCGCGGGACAGTCTCGCCTTTTGAGCCCTGAGACAAACCGCACTGAGAAGCGTGGAGTTATGGCGCACGACGCATTCCCGGCGGTGACGGACTGGCACGCATACCCTGCGTTGGTGCTGGGGGACGTGATCCGATACAGAGGGTTCTAAGGCAGTAGGTGCCAATGACGAAGACGGGTTACTACCCGATAGCGGAAGGAGGTAAGAGGCATCGGCCGAGGTATAACTACTAGACTGCCACGAAGAGGCGACAGACGTGGAGAGCGACGTAGACGAGGACGTGGATGTGAGTAGGTACGTCCATGACATGGACTCATAGACCGGTCTGGACGGTCTGGCTGCACGGTGTCGTCAGTCCAGTCGACGCGGGTGTGGCACTCACTTCTCTTTTCGCGCTCGGCCTCTTTCATGAGCGCTTGCAAGGCTGGGTTCGGGCTTTGAGAGGCAACTCATCTGACGACACCCTCTGGAAGTGCTCGAAATCTTCGGTGGTATCCATGGGCATGGAGACGTCGACGTCGACTGGCACCAGACCGGGTAACATGAAGACTGATAGAATTGCTAACGAACCGGTCCGCCTGCCTTGTGTATGGTACTCATAATCACGGTGATACCTGTTGAAGGCCTTGTGGTAGCCTTCTGCGCTCATACTCGCCTTCCTGGCTTCCAATCGTGTGAGAGCTACGGTTCAAGCGTGCGCGTGAACGCTGGCTTGTATTGTCGGTGGATCGTGACTAGTGACTGCTGGATCATTGTGCGCAGGCCACTGTGTTGCGCCGGCGGCGTCCTTCCATCGACACTCCGGGTGCTCTTGAGAACGGGTTGTTTGTCAGTCCAGCAAACCTCCCGGCGGCGAGAGTAGTATATCCTATCCCACAGCTTCCAGACTCGACGTATGGCCGTCAGCAATAATGAGTTTAGACCATGTGAATGTCAGGCTCTCGAAGCCAGACGCCTTGCCCCTCGCCGCCTTCTGCTCGAGTTCAGACAACATCAGGGGGCTAGGTGGTCGGGACTGGTCAGGACCACCGCCCGGCCCCTTGATGAATGCCACAACCCGACGAGACAGATGCAACGGGTGAACCTCGTTGTAACACTGTCGCACTGACGCTCAGCCCGAATCTCGGCGACAAATTCACCAACATCGAGACTGGTTCAATGAAGGTCGTGCGTGCCATAGCAACTTTTACTGATATGATACACAGCAAGAAGCTTGGGGTTGCGAGAAGGTCGCCGCCATAGAGGGCGGGTTTCATATAGCCACTGAGACGCCAGTATGTCAGAACAGACGTTGCCCTAGACAAAGTAAAGACTCCTACCTCAGAACGACACAATCGGCGATGCGGCGTAGAAAAAGAGGCCCTGACAGTTGTTTAGCTGGAAGCCCGATGTGACAACCGAGAGTATCTAGAAAAGAAGCTAGAAGGGACCACCTGTACCCCCGGGACAGCAGTAAATGCGAGGCAAGATAGGAGATAGACATGACGGAGATCGAGTGTATGAAGCGTCTTGAACTCTTCAATGCATATCTTGACGAAGCACAGGAGGAAAAAGGTTGGATTGGATGTTTGGCTACTATGTACCGAGTTTAGCAAGTGACGAACATTGCGGCGACAATCGTGGTGGCTCACCCTGCGAGTAGGATGGTACAGTACGACCACAGTTGGCTGCCTTGGAAATGCCCACTGAATCGACCGCCTCCTCTCTCTAGAGTGCCATCGTCAATGGGGTTCACAAAATTGTCATCGCATCTCAGACCGTGCTGCTCCATTGGTCAGGTTCAGAAGTTCAAGTCTTAATCCACAAAGTTTGTATGTTTAGCCCACTCACTAAATTCAATCGGGAGCGCGAGGTTACCGGCTGCAGAGGCCGTTTCGGCCGCTTGTAGGACGTAGAACGTATTCTGTGTTGAGAACAGGAGGACATGCATAATGGAATATTCGCGTCTAGCCAGCTCATTAGAGGCGATGGTCCAGCCAACGTCATGATGGATGGAAACATACTGGCCACATGGTACGCAATGTCCGCCCGTTCAAGCAAGCCTCGGATGTCGATCCTGCCTGGTCATGAAAATATTGAGACACGGTGCTTCCATTCTGCCTAGCATGGCGGTAGAACACTTCAGACGATGTCGTGTGCTTGATTACATTGACGTGCATGCCGCGTTCGTAGAATCCGCTTCCAATATCTTGGGAGAGCATTTGAGAGCAATTCCTGGCGACTATGGCTTTCATGTAGATGGCTGTGAAGGGGTCTGCCCATGGTGAACCAGAGAGGTCGTCATGAGCGTCCGAGAGTATTACTAGCGTATGTGGGAGCGCAACCAGTCGAGTTCCGGCGAGACATGTAAGTAGAAAGTGCGAGAACGCCCAGCCTGTGCATACATACGTGAATATGCGTGGTTCGAGTGGGTGCATGGACTTACGGTTGTCGTCTATTTTGCAAGAACATTCGTCCTGAGCTTGAGCGCATCCAAATTTTCGGGAATGTACTTGCGAGTTCTAATGCGGATCCTACACTCGTCGTAAACTGAGTCCCGCAGCCAAGATATGACGAACACTCGTCGCAACGAGGTCACTCATGAAGCTGGGATCCGAGTAAGAATGAGCGCCAAAGACACGAGGTATCTGTGTGCACAGACCATATTAAGAATAAGGAAACGTGTTTATGGAGCAACTTTGCGCAGCACTGAGTAAATAGAAACACCTTGTTCCTACCGACATATCGACACCAACGATTGTGTACCATTGGCAAGGATGTCATCGACGAATACCGGTGCGTAGCAGCTCCGACGAGTGATCAAACAGTGCTGACAATTCAGTAAGACCAAAGAATAGTACTTGACCTTGGTGACTCTGTCTATGTATACGCAGTCGCGATCCACCCCGACGGGACGCATGTTTTAGGCGGG
>JBBPNB010000168.1:0-31989 GCA_038090635.1 Rubroboletus satanas
CCGAGTCCACCAAAGAAGGTGCGTGAATCTGATGTCAGTCGTATCTTGATCTCATAGTGAACGCTTCACAGGTCGCCCAGGCAAACGGAAGCTTGATTTCGACAGCTCGACCGTTGAGACGCTTGCACGGGAGGCTGAGGAAGCTGCACTCAGACTGATAGAGCGAGAACAGGCGGAGGCACTGCGACACAAACTGCCTGATTTCTGGTTACCCTCGCTGACACCTACTTATACCTCGAGTGGTCCACCTTCTTCATTGAAAGATGTAAAGGTTCAAACAATGTGTCGAGGGGGGGATCCACCTCATTCGATCAAGTGCGTGTCACTGCCGAGAATCTGCGAGTTCTTTTTCATCTCATCTTGTATCCGAAGCTTGAAGTCATTCATTCCTGTTCAATTTTCCTTCCTTACCTCTTCGAGTGCACATTCAACGGACTCAACTCCTGGGACTAACGAGGTCAAAAAGGTTGAAGAGTCAAAGAATCCAATATGCCCTTCCTGCAAAACCCATCTTTCTAATAATAAAATGCTGATCTGTACGTGCACCTTGTTGGTCTCGAGGGATAGTGGTTCACATGGAACTTCTAGTAATGCGGCCCTGTTCCCACGTTGTATGCAAAGCTTGCACCGACTCCCTTGTGCGGCCCGCTAGCCAGTGCATCGTTTGCGACCGGGGACTGACGGACCTTGACATGGTGGAGCTTATGAGGGAAGGTATGTATGCATGGTCAGCAGTTCTATTGCGAAACCACGGGTCTTACATCATTCCTTTGCGTTAACTCTGTCCTTCTTCCAGGTACTGGGTTCGCAGGAGGTGGACTTGCAGAAACAACAAAGAAAGGGGTCGCTTTTCAAGGATAGCCATCCGAGAGTTTCTGTACGTATCGGGTTGTCCACCATCCAATGTATTCAGCTTTTTCGTAAATCCTCGCTTGGATTCAGGTTCAGCTGGTCCATGATCCTTCTATATGTGGCTAGTGTGTGGCTGGAAATCTCCACGTATGCGAGATCTTCTGTCCTTTATGTGACATACTCCAGCGGCCCGCCTGTGGCCAGCTTATAAGAGGTGCCAGAGTGCTGAGATGACGCTGGTCCTTTGCCCAACCTCGACAACTCTCCCCGACGTTAGGTATCAGTACCCTCCTCACTCTAGCTTCGGTCGCACTTGCAACGACCAACCCTGCTCAGCTGAGTTCAACTGGGATCGAGCTCCAGAATGGGTTTGAGCGCGTTTTCATCCGAGTATGTATCTATTGTTATTGGAGAACTATCTAACTATCTTCTTAGCCTTATGGTGACAATGGCATGTGCGATCGAGCCAGTCTCATGAGGGATATGACCGGAAACGAATCATCCGCTCTCCTAGACCCTCCTCTCGAGGGCCCAGGAAGGAACAAAGGCCTGGCGTACGACCAACTCGTACCCTTACAAAGCAACGGGACCTTACAAAACGGAAACATCATAGGACAAGTCGTCACTGGCGTGATCTTTTTCTACCGCGTTGAAGGGTCTTGGACGCTCTTGACGCAAGAGTTCACGGAAGATAAGTACCTCTATTCCTGATACTATACCCAGGAGTTCAAGACTCCGAGCTTCATGGCCGAATTCTCGTTTACCTCCGATCCCATTGAACAGTTCTATGGAGTCGGGCAACAAGCGTGTTGCAATTTCGCCCGTCGGCGTGCAAGGTGCCACTTCGAAGAAAGTTGGGTTAATCGAGCAAATTTACATGCTGTGCGGGCACAGCATGTCCCGCGTCCATGCAAGGCATGACGTGGACGCACTGGTAAATATATCCCTCGTACAGAGTAACCAGCATTCTTTGATTGTACGTGGCTCGCTGACCACTGGACGGTGCTAGGTGGACCGACGTGAGCGATGGCCAAGGTGGCTAAACCGTAAACATCAGCGCCCCCCTCGACCAGATCCGTGTGTTTTACTTGGAAAATTAGTCGGACATTTTCAGTGGCAACGTCTAGTCTTTCTCCTGTCTTGTAGGCGGACGCGTGCAATCGGACCTCTGCTTTGATCTTTCTATCGTTCGAGGTATTGGTTACGGTGGTGAAGTAGACCCTCCCTACTTTGCACCCCACTCCGTCAGGCGGACCGATATCTGTTTTGTTGGAAGTCGGGGCTGCGATAACGGTCTCGAAATCAAAACATGAGTATAGAGTTCGAACTCCTTGAACAAAACTAGACATGACGGTCGTAAGATTGCAAGCCCACTATTCGCGTGACAAACACCTCCTGATCATGTCCTATCTGGGGAATGTGATAGAGCTTTAACAACAAGCTACCGAGTCATCGACCATACACGCTTGAGCTTTCTTCGAAAAGTAGGGTTCACTCTTTGACCCGTTGGTCCCGTGGACAAATCCCCCGTAAGTATATTCTTCGGAGCACCGGTGGACGCCACTCCCTGTCACCGGCGTGAACGCTTTGACATGCCTCGTGTCGTCAAAGCGCATCCACAATTGTCCACAAGTCCACCATAAATTCAATAAATTCGTCCAGGTTGACGTCCAGAAGTCTACAACACCTCTCTTTCTCATCACCCCCTTTCATCCCTCACATCACTCACGATGAACCTGCTTGCACGACATATCGAACGGCAATTCCAGAGGAACCTTCAGCAACATGTCTTCGCCAACGAACTGAGGGTCAAAGTCCAGCGGATGAAGGAGTGCTTCCCAGGGGATAGCCTGCCCTTGCCAACGGCCGAAGTGATTGCCGCGTGGAATGACTTGCCAAACGACACGGTAGATATCCTGCCCGTGTTTATGAAGACCGGACTGGTATTCCTTCGGGCCCCTCCACCAACGCCAACGGGACTTGCGTTTGACACGGACGAAGCTGCAACAGACGATATGTCTCTCCATGGCAGTTCTAATGACGGCTGGCCGCTCGTGGACGACGCCGACTCGGATACGCCTGACGTTGTGGCATTCCGAGATCTTGAGCGCTCTACCACGAGTGACGATAATTCGATGTCACAGTGCAGCGATCCCGATCGGTCATTGAACCGACAAATCAGCGATGGGGATTCATTCCAATCCACCGAGAGCAAGTCTCCCTCCTCGGATCACGAAAGCCATTCGTCCAGCAGTCGAGCCTCGCCGAGGCCAGTGGGGTTCCACAACATGGTCAACCAATGGTTATTAGACTACCGCGCCCGCGGAACGGAACCCTTTATGGAGTCACTGATCGCATTCGGAGTGGTGTCTCCGGGAACCGCAACACTCGCATCCCGTATTGCGCGTGCTGTCATGAGGAAGGTGGCAAGAATATCTTACACGGAAGGGAAGAGCCTGGAAAACACCATTCGCTCCACAACGATGGCAACATTCAAGAAATACTGGAAGTCGGTAAGTCAATATTGCAGACCGCGATCATTAAGACTTGGCCAACAAAACGGAATATACAGAACGATACCTGGATGGACGTGTCGTGCACTCCGGCAAATACCGTGTCGCATACTCTATACGATATCAATATTGCTGGCTTCATGGGCAGCCTGTTCGATGCCGGAATATCCAACGCGAAGGATATTCATCTTTGCTTGTCTCTTCTATCAGAAGGAGAGAAGTGCTTTGATCGCTTGTGCGCTATGCATGCATTGCTGGTCCAAGCCAACGATAAGCTGTGCAAGAATCGCAACCTCCCAGCGCTGATGCAATTCAAACATGAAATCATGTCTAGAGATGAAGATACGGGAGAGTACCTCTGGGCTACTACTCCGCGTTCGAAAGCGGTTATAACTGTGAGTTGGACGGATCACTTGTATTGAGAGGTTTACGTCGCCTGACTGTTGTAACTCACAGGATATTCTCGCCACGATTGAACGATGGCTGTTCTCACAAGCTCTTAGACGCGACCAGTCTCAAATGTCCCCCGGCAGTCGCACCATTCGCCAGAGAGGGGCCGTAGGACCAAGACTACGCAGTGGGCCCGTGCCAGAACCATAGTCATTGCCATTGCATGACCTGTTTGCACATGTTAGTTTCAGACAGACTTGGTAAATAGCTGTCAACAGTAAACCTCCAGATTGAGGTAAATTATCTGTATGTATTTTTGCGACGAATTGATTGTAATGCTTGCAACATTCTGGACCTCGCCTACCTCCATCCCTCTCAATTGTGTTCAACCTTGAGGCCACGACAAACCCGGTGAAGACCTTCCCGAGTTCCGGCCCTTGCTATGACGACTGGTGCATAATAGTTTAGATGTATTTTTACGATGAATTAACTGTATTATACTTGGAAAAATCGTTAGCCCCCGCGTGCGGAGGGAGAGTAAAAACGACAACAGAAATAGTGCATGCATTGGTAGCAATAAAGATGATGGAAAATCAATGGGCTCAACCGGGAATTGAACCCGGGTCACGTACATCTTCACCACCCGTGTGGCGGGGAAAACTACCCGAAGCACGTATCATGCGACTAGACCATTGAGCCGTACGAACAACCCACTCCAGAATGGCCAGGGTTTCGCATCCCTATGAATCCGCCAAAAAAACGGTCCAAAGAAAATAGTGTGGAAAGCAATCGTCGTGATATAATACAATACATAATGCCAAAATCAGCACTGACTATGAAAGAAATTATCGAATCATGAGACCAATCCCAATTCCAATGCAAAAGCTACCTAGCAGAGCGACTCGCACCTCACCGTCGGACAACTTCGCCCAAGCCTTCGACATGCTCTTGTGAAAACGGTCTCTGACCGGCTGAATAAGAGAAAGAGACAACGATAGCAAACTGGAAAAATGCAGGGGATCGACACAGGAGACGGGCAGACTGATCGCATCAGGCCGGGTCATAACAGTGTTTTCCCTGGCGCGAGTAGCGACGTCCTGGGATAGTCGTATCTCCCACTCAGCCTCCCACCTGGCCTTGTCCCAACCCTGTGGCTTCTCGGCGATGTGGTGTGCCGTTTCGCGATGACTTGTAGCAATGTTTTCTACCGCGCGCTCGACTTCCCGCCAACGCAGGAACCGTTCGGCTGCCTCGTAGCGCAAGGATGAGAGGGTCTCTGGTGATCGGAATAAGCCATCGCGGAGCGCCGAAGGCGAGGAAGGTCTGAAGGAAGACATGTGAGGTCGTGAAGGGAATCTGGTCTGGTCCAAGCCATGGCGAAGCACGATAACAGGAATATGAGGTGCAAGCGTGTCAATGATTTCATTTTCGGTGCTAGAAGGTCCTGTGCAGAGTGGGATTGGCTCCTGCGGATGCACAAAAAGACGGAGATGGGTGGTGTGCTTACCTATATCTGTCAGAATTATAAGAGCGGTGTATAACGGGGTCCACGGCGAAGCGATCAGGTTAGCCAGAGCGACAGACGGCTGGCATCGTCGATCGATTATTTCCAGTAGTGGATGGAATGGTGAATGGATGTTAGGCAGTATGGACGAAGGCTGGTAACCATCCGCTCATCAGAATTAATTCGCCATGAGATGTGGCACACATACATCATTCTGAATGTTGTGACGGGCAATAAGCTCAACGTTCCGTGATGGTTCAAATTTCTCGAGTCCATGCGCATCTTTGTGTTCAATCCAGTCCGTCGAAGCGCGTAGCACGAAACCGTCACTAGTTTCCTCCCAGTCACCGGTATCCACCACGTCCTCGTTGTCAGCCAACAACAGACTGGACACCAGACTGTGGTCTTGTACAGCATCCCCAATCACAAGTAACCGGATGTCTCCCAGGGTCTTTCCGAACTGTGTCGGTCGCGGAAGGGCCTCTGGGAGGGTCAGAGATGGGATGATAAGCCCCTGTGTGGATTCCTTGGCATGGTCGGATTGAGGATGGGAATGCGGGGGACTGGCAGCCGCAGAGGAGAAAAAGAAAGAGGATCCGACGGATGGCAGCGAGGAAACCGAGTCTGATGGGCTGTCGGGAGGCGAAGGAAGCTCACTTGACCGAGGTGAGGATGGCTGAGAAGCGCTGGCTGCAAAGCCGATAGAGCTAACGTGGTGTTCCTGTCGTGAGTGAAGTGCTCGTATCGTAGAAGTGCTCGTTGTTACAGAGCCTGCAGATTCCATGGTCGAGGACGAGGGAGAGGAGGAAGAATGCATGCTGCCAGTCGACGCCATTGTAGCCACTTTGCCCAGCTACACATGTTTGGCTTATCTCATTTGGGATGAAATTTCTCCCAAGTGTCAACTACATCACAATTCACTACTACATGTCCAATCAACATATCAAAGTTTGACGGTGGCGACAGCTGCATGGAATCGATCGATCAAGCATATCCTCAGCAGCCGTACCACAGCATAATGTAGACGCCCCCAACAGGGCCGTCAACACGATGCAACATTCAACCCTGGCACGACTTTGAAAATTCACATGCGACCTGGAGTTCACGCTCGAATGACGAGGAACTGCTCAGGAATATCCGGGTTCTCATGCGGAGCTAGTGTTGGTATAACATACTTCTCGCCGTTCTCATCTTCATGGACAGTTCTCTTGACCTTAGCGAGTTGCTGAGTACGAAAGCCATCCAGAGTAACGCATGCCACTCACCTGCCATACCCGCGTGTTGCATCCAATGTGAGCAAGTGTAGGAGGACAAACGGATACGATCGAGATCGCCTTCTGCATCAGCATGGGCAGAGACACCATCGGGGATTCACTCAATGGAAAGTTGATGTGAAGTGTGCGAAGGTTCCCAGCCAACGCAAACAGGCGGGCCGCATCGTCCTGCAAAAATACGGTTGTTTCGCAGCCAAGAGAACGATTGCGATCAGCTAGGGACTTACTAGTTCGCGCTGCTCCGTTACTATAAATAATTGCTCGAGCAGCGGACACTGTGAACAGATCACTTCTAATGCGGTGAGGCTAATCTGTATGCGATGGACAGAGATCCTCCTCAGTCGCTGACCGTGCGTTGCCACTATGCTTTTCCAGAATTCATCTAGTATGGGGGTCCATATCGAAGTGCTTGTGGAATATATAGAAAAAGCCTCCAGCGGCGCGGAAGATAAGAGGTCTCCAACGTCACGGGTCCATTCGGCCAGAGGCATGTGAATGTGGACGGTCAGAGTGATTGCTCTTAACCGTCTAAATGCGTCGTTGCGGAGACATGTGGCTTTGAATGCAGACATATCCTACCAGATGCACGACTAAGGCCAGCGGATCAAGCACGTGCGCAGAACACGTACGAATGCCTGTGAGAGGCCCTCGAGACTTATCCCGACAAGCCCGTTCTTGTTGCTGGAGGCGACCGTCCCGATACCCAGATGGGTCACTTTGGGACACCCGATGATGTACAAGTGCTCCAGACTTTGAAGGTTCAACGCAAGTTTTACCAGAAAGGTGTCGGTCACCAGGGTTGATGCCTGCCGACAGGCTACCATTCACTATTTAGTTCGGACTTGCATGTATCATCTCACCTTACAGATAACCGTGAGGCTGCGAAGTGTCTCGCCTGTGATTGAAATCCAGGTAGGAAAAATGTCCAGAACATGAGCGCTGGGCATTATCAACGAGATCTTGCTCAACCGAGAAAATTGAGTGAGCAAAGTTGGATCATATCCGCTGTCGTTTCCATTAATCTCCAGCTCATGCAGCTGTGGACAGCCGCCGAGCGACTCGAGTACGGCAGAGTGAAGGGATCCGTCTCTGGTCCATGTACAGGACCTAAGGTTAACGCAATTTCCGACCCCTTGAGCGCACAGATGCAGTAACTCAGAGTGTCCGTCGACGGATAAAGCCTTCGGAAAGTCTCTGATCTCTACCAAGGTGCCGTGAGAGATTGAAGTCGCGAGACAGATCAACGGCGACTCGCCTAATTTCTCTACATAACGGGCGAGATGAGGACATCTAGATAAGGTCCGAAAGAGCATAATAACCTGCGTGTAAAGCGCTATCGAGCGACTCGTGCAAGATAATTTCAGTCAAAGACCGACCTTGGTCTTTGCTTCTTTATACCAAGCAAAGATGAATATACGACGATACAGCAAGGGTATCGCAAATTTGCTGAATGTTTTATTCACAAGACATAGCGCGAGTATGTTCTGAGGTTTGAGAACAAAGTCAAAGATTACTGGCAGCAGCTCGAGTGGAAGTTCGAAGAAATGGGCCATTCCCCGACGAGTAGTCTCGTGACTGGGATATTACCGATTTTACCGTAGAAAGCTGACTAATCAGAAGTGTGAACAGTCAACTAGTCACCTGCATCCTCCAAGTCTACCTTTGTTCATACCACCACCATTTCGGCCTCATGAACTTGGACGACGACTACGCGATGCAGGACCAAGAGTCTGATCCTGTGCAACCCGAGAATGACGAGGAGGAAGAGGTGGAGCAAACTCGGCCGGAGCGCAAAAGCGGAAAGTCTCGAGGGTCTATTTACGATGCACTGGACGACGAAGAGGACGAGGACGAAGAGGATGACGAAGATGAGGATGACGAGGAAGATCATCGTGGGAGGAAACGCGCAAAGGTTTGGATTCTTCGCAACATAGTTTTCAGGTTTATTCAGACGACACCCATGTAGCACCGTCACAAACGCAATGCAGTCAACCGCTTTCTCGATGTAGAGGCCGAGGTCGACACAGAAGATGAGGAGGAAGAGGAGGAGGAAGAAGCTGGCGGTGGTTCGTCTCGATATCGGGTCGCTGTCGTCACAATCCTAACCACCTTCGTCTAGATGAGTTCATTGCAGACGCTGGTCTTGAGGGGGACGACGAAGATATGAATAGAAGAGCAGCTGTTAATGCTCGACTTGATCGCCGAGAGAGGGAACTGAACGATCAAGACCTGGCCAAAATTGCCCAAAATCTAACCGAGCGCTATGGACGCGCTGCCGTACGGTATACAGGTGACATGAACGAGGTCCCACAACGCCTGCTCATGCCCTCGGTACATGATGCTAGCTTATGGCAAGTCAGAGTCAAGGTAGTGAATTAGTAAATGCAGCTATAGAACCCCACTCACACCTCTTGAAATAGCCCGGAAGGGAGCGAGACATCGTGTTTAGTCTCATGCGCAAGGCGATCGATCTCGAGTATACGGCTCAGCCGCTTTCGATATTATCGGCTTTCGAACGAGACTCTTTGCCGGGGATGATATACGTGGAGGCTCGTAGCGCCCAACAGGTCAACCAGGCGTGCAAAGGTCTCGTCGGTGTCTACCCTAGCCGTGGTATCACTTTGGTACCCATCGAGGAAATGGCCAGCCTTTTGCAAATTAAGAAGCAAGACTTGACGGTCACTCCTGGAACATGGGTTCGTATAAAGCGCGGAAAATACCAGGGCGATCTTGCACAGGTCATGGACATAACCGAGAACGGCGAGGATGTTGGTCTCAAATTTATCCCTCGTATCGATCTTAACCCGAGGGACGACGCGAGCGTAGATGGACGGAAGCGGAAGAAAGCTACCACTGGTATTTCCACGATGCGGCCTCCCCAACGGTTCTTCAATTACGAAGAAGTAGTCAAGGTACACGGTCGAAAACAGGTCTCCAAACGGAACCAAGTCTACGTCTTCCAAAATGACACGTACAAGGACGGTTTTATCGAAAAGGACTTCAAACTCTCGGCGCTACAACTGGATGACGTTAATCCCACTTTGGATGAAATCACACGCTTTACCCGAGGACAAGACGGTGCAGAGAACGAGAACCCAGTTGACCTCTCTATTATAGCAGAAGCATCACGAAAGGCAGCGATCTCTGTCCTCCAACCTGGAGATCACGTCGAAGTCTTTGAGGGAGAACAAGCCGGTGTACATGGTGTCGTTGATTCGATCAACCAGGACGTTGTCACCATCACTGCAGTCGGTGTGGATATTGATGGCCAGAAAGTCGACGTGACAGCCCGCAGCGTCCGCAAGCGGTTCAAACCGGGTGACCATGTCAAAGTGATGACCGGTCAGAACGCAGACGAAACTGGTCTTGTTGTGTCTGTTTCTGACAATGTAGTCACGTTCCTTTCCGATATGTCAATGCAAGAGGTAGATCGCCCTGTGTGTGGTGTTACTCTATGTTCACAACGTTTCCATCCAGGTTTCTGTGTTCTCGAAGGATCTTCGAGAGGCTGCTGAGGTGGGTTCTGGCACCAACATTGTGGGAAACTACGAGTTGCATGATCTGGTTCAACTTGAGTAAGTGCTCACTTTGCTGACGATTTTTTGATGCTGATGAAAATTTTAGTCTACAAACTGTGGGAGTCATCTACAAGACTGAGCGCGACTCCTTCCGAGTGCTTGACCAGAATGGTCAAGTACGGCTTGTTGAACCTCACCAAATATCCATGCGTAGGGATTCCAATCGTGCAATAGCAACCGACTCTGAGGGTCACGAGCTTCGAGTCAATGACAATGTCCGGGAGGTGGATGGAGAGGTGCGTTCACACTAAATATCCACTGACCCGTTCTCAGATGTTCCACAGGGTCGTAAAGGCAGAGTGCTTCACATTCATCAATCATTTTTTGCTTTCCTACACAACCGCGATGTTCCTGAGAATGGTGGTGTATTCGTCACCCGTGCGCGATCCCTGGCTTCACTGGCACCAAAGGGAAATCTTGTCAAACCGGGTACAGACCTTGGTAAGATGAACCCACATGTGGCCGGTGGTGCATCCTCAGGAGGTATGGTTGGCTCTGCCATGGGCCGCGGTCCTCGAGATCGGGACATTGGTGCCCTCGTCGCTGTCGTTAAGGGTCCGCAGAAAGGTTACCTTGGGATCATCAAAGATACCAACGGAAACCTTGCCCGTGTAGAGTTACACACCGGGAACAAGGTCATCACCATCGACAAGCAAAAGCTTCACCGTAAATTGTAAGTAGCGCATATGAGCCTTGACCTCGTGGTTCTCATCCCCCTCCCCCTTCTCAGACCCGATGGAACACTCATCCCTCTTAACAAACCTTATAACCCGAATTTTGGGCAAGGTGGTTTCAAGGTCCCAGGAGCACCAGCCCGAACTCCCAACCCTTATGCGCAAGCGACTGGTGGACGCACACCCGGATGGGGAGGTGGTCGTACACCGAACCCGTACGCGAATGGTGATGGAAGAACCCCCGCGTGGAATGCTTCTTCTAGAACGCCGAATCCATTTGGTGGTGACGGTGGCAAGACTCCGGCTTGGAATGCCTCGTCACGCACGCCTAACTCATACCAGGATGGTGGCAAAACACCAGCTTGGAACGCCTCTTCACGGACGCCTAATCCGTATCAAGACGGCGGTAAAACCTCTGCGTGGAATGCCTCCTCACGGACTCCCAACCCATATGCGAACAGTGACTCCCCGAACTGGGCTAACGATGGCGGCAGAACGCCTCGTTCGAATTGGGGCGGAGGAGGATGGGAGGGCGGTTCTTCGGATAATAATAATGCATGGGGCAACACGTCACCTGCGCGGCCAGCTGACGCAAGTTACTCCTCATGGGTAAGTACCATCAAGTTACAAGTAGTTTCCGCAGCCTATTCATTCGATAAAAGTCCGCACCGACACCAGCAGCTGCTCCAACACCGTTTGCTGCACCGACCCCGGCTGCGTCGTATTCAAGTGCGCCAACGCCGCGCACCATGGGGTCGGCAGGCTTTATGCACTCGGCCCCGACACCGGGGGTCTTGGCTGCGGACGAGGATGATTCGAGTGAGTGACTACCTGGTCAATTAGTAAACAACATCTCACGTAGTCTGTTTTTCAGCTCCTAACTGGCTACTGGATTCAGCCTTCCAAGACAAGAAGCTACTGATGGAAATCACTAACACATTAGGCGGCTGGCATGGTGGCGAGCTCAACGGCGCCAAGGGCTTCGTGACCAATGTCTTCCGAACCCCCGGGGATACGCTCGTCACCATCGAGCACATCGACCCAGATCGAGCGGGCACCACGGTGGAGGTACCGATCATCTATCTCACACCTGTTGCTCCAGAGCAAGTGGGTGATCATGCCATTCCACTGGAAGGATCTGCCAGGGGCACCGAGGTGATTTTGAGTCAACCGTTGGCCCCGGGTGTATGGCAGGTCTCGAGGTCGTTGGATTCAGAGGTCATCACCTGCCTCGAGAACGCGATGGTGAAGCTCCATGCTAAGTGATGCCAAAAAAACCAAATAATCGTGATTTTTGGTTTTTGGTTTCGACCTCGCAGTTCTATGTACAACTCCTCGCGCAGATAGTTGGTCGTAATTTTATGTTATCGTTCCGCTTTCGTATGGTAATTTAACTTGGTTGTTCTGGGACGACGAGTTGATCAGACTCGGTGCGTGGGAAGACGCCGGAAAGAGGTCGTGCCAGGCCAACTCCAACCACCGAGTGAACAACCTCCTTGAAGAGACCGCTTTTAGCTTTTGTACACCGCGTAGACTCGCGAGACAAAGATCCTATCGATGTCGTTTCTTGTGGGATCCCTCGCTGGTGCAGTCGCGACGGGAGGGGTAAGTCATTTTTCCAAAGCTCGAGAGCATAAGCCTGCGGCACATCCCGGGCCCTCAACAAAAAAACTCCAGGTGTACTATGGATTCTCGAACATGATACAAACGAGGTAAGCACGGAAGTTTGACATTCCTGCTTTCAATACCTGGAACCCATTTTCTGATGTTTATTTCACGGTGTTTCATGACACTTTTTTTGTAGGAGTGCTCAGCACCGTAACGAGTGCGTATGGGTTTTTTGTCCGAGCGTCATCGTGCCTCCCCCCTCTCTCTAAGTGTATTTTCGCGCTGACGCTGGATGGGGCTCTTTTTGCGCATGTTGACAAAAAAAAACAGTCTGCACCTCCTTTCTGGGCGACTTGGAGACGCGTCCACGACGATATCGGGTCCCCTCCCTGCCTCCGCGAGGATTGTTGAACGCCCGTTTACGGCGATGTTGCAATCACGGTGGAACGAGCACGTTGCAAACGTCTTTTCGACCGTCGGGAGATGGGAGGGACGGGCATCGGATCGGGCAAAGAGGGTGTTGTACGGGGAGGTATCGTCGTCGTCGTCACAATGAGCCCTCATCTACACACACATACTTACGAACGAGATACAACGTTGGTATTTGTTCGCATCGCAAGGCTATGGGCCGCTCTCCCCACACACAAGAGTAACTACCTTTGGCTTTGGGGGAAACACGATTTCTAGACATCGGTGGTGTTGATACTGGCTAGTAAGAAAGAGCTCATGAGATCCGAAAATGTCCCGTCCGCATGTCGTGTACTTCTGCAAGGGACGCCTCACATCCTCAACGTCCATAGCCTTGATAATACTGGGACTTATAGCCTTGCGGGGGTGGGATCGGCTGATACTGCGTTGGTGGTCGTGGGGGAGTTCCTGAGAGAGGGGGAGGAGATAAGTACTCCATGGGAGGTGGGGGTGCAGGAAGTGTCGTGCTGGTCGCGTATCCCGGTGACGCATATTGACGGGAAGGTTGTGATTGTGGTGGTGGTAGCGGCGGCCGTGCGAATGATGACTGCCTTTGAGGAACGGACGGTGGAGGAAGTGGGGTGGATGGTTGGAGCGGTAATGGGGAGGAAGCGTAATGTGACGAGCCAAGTAATCCGAGGCTGGCGTATGGATCTGAAGGTGGGTTCGGCGCTGCGTACGAGTTGCGTGGCAACTGCGCCGGCGGAGGAGGAATATAAGAGGCAGCACGCTGAGGTTGAGCGGGAGGAACGGGGCTCGTGTATGATGTATGTCGGGGAGGCCTCGCTGGTGGCGATGAACGGCTCGTCCCGTTCTGGAAACTCATCGAAGCAAATGACGCCTCGATGGAAGGCGGCGGACGGGGCGGTGGTAGAATAGGAGGCTTGGTGTCGGCCGGAGGAAGGGGTGGTTTCGCAGCAGACAACCGTTGTTGAACTTCTGCCTGTCCCGCTAGCTTGTCGCGTTCCGATCGTCGCTCAGAAATGAATGATTTCACGTTGCGAGAAAGCGTGGCACTCAATTCCCTGAGTTGAGTGTAGAATTGCAATCCCTTCCTATATGCAGACTGTCTGTGAGCAGGCGAAATAATCCAGCAGACGATGAACTCACATCAATCCATCCCGGACTTCCATGTAACCATCGCGTGCACGCGAGATTCGTCGGATGACGTCTTTCTTCCGTTTCTCTCGTTCTTCCCACTTCTTTGCACCAGATCCACGTCCTGCAATGTCTCGTAGACTCTTCCACAAGTTCTGAATGTCTTGCAAAGCCATCTGTTGGTGGTGCACGGTGGCAGCCAATCGTTGCTGGTATGCTTTGAACTTTTCGAGTTCGGCAGCGAATAAAGTGGGCTCCACACCGCTATTGCGACGGTTAAGGAGAAGAAGATGTGAAACGTCGTCTGCTTGGATCTGAACATCGTGAGCACAGCAAAAGAGGCGCATCCAAGGTAAAAATTACCTTGTCCTTGAGATCCTTGAGGACCTCATTTCGTTCGTACGCAATCTTCTTTATCCTTCCGAGATGTTCTTCTATCTCGGTCGTATATTGTCCAATTCGAGCCCGCTCTTGCTCGTCGCGAGTTTCCGAGCTAATTTCCAGGTCAAGCAGGCTCTCTGCACCATCACGCTGTACGCTCGCACGAAAAAGCTCTTCTAGGCCAGATGACAGCACCAGCGATATGTCCCCTTTCACGGTGTCCCAAATCGCGGAAACCTGCTGGTCAGAGGTCGCGGCTGCCTCGACGGCATCCAGATGAGATTTGAGATCTTGTCTCAGCGACTTGTTCAGTGATGCAGATGGTTCTTGTGTCCACAAATGATCATACTTGACCCTCATCGTCTCGCACTCGCGAGATTCGATGTCCAAATCACGCGAAATGGACTCGAGCTCGGATTTCACAGCATCCTTGAGGCGGGACAATTCGCGCACGAGTGCATCGACGCTTTCTTGGTCCTCCATGACCCCGATATCTTCTCTCCAACGTCGCACCTCTAGCGGGATCTCGTCTTCGGCGCCGATTCCTCCCTCTGCCATAGCTTTGAACCGCCCAAGACCTTCCTGTACCCCTATGGCCTCCAATGCACTGCGTACCTCGACCTCTGCGCTCTCGGCATTTTCAACCTCTTTCCGAACCAACTTTGCTTTCTCTTCGGAGTACACGCTCGCGCTCTCGTGTACGCTCAGAGGGATCAGCTTAATGAAGATGTCCTGTCCGATGATTTTTTGCACTTCGGGTGTACCGTAGACTTCTTGGATGGTGATAGGCGTAGCCACCGTTGCCTTGTCGATGTTGGGGAGTGCATCTGGAGAAAGAAGGACGGCGTTGTAGATAAGATCGTTGTCGCGTTGAGCTTCGTTCTTGCGGTCAGTGCAGACTTGGAGATGAGATTTCGTACGCTCGAGAATGGACGTCCCCGTGTCGGCTGGCAGAGTGGGTGACACGTGTGCCCAGAGGGCGGAGAACGATTGAGCAGAACGATGGCTTTCTTTGGCAAGAGTCTCCGCGAGAGTAAACCGCACGAGGGAGTCGCCATGGTTGCCTGCTTTATTGTCGACTTGGGCACGGTAGAATTGGGCGAGCGAACCGAATGACTTGAATTTGATCTGCAAAGGGGTAAGATCGGTAGCGGAACAGCCCACGTCGAGGATATACCTGAATGAGTGTTACCCAATTGCGATCAAAGACACCTTTTCCCATGAAATCTTTTACTTCCTCGGAGAGGGACGAATACATGGATGCTGCCTGAGATGCAATCTTTGCCACGAGTGCATTCGCTTTCTTCTCTTCGATACATTTCTCGAGAAAGACCTCGGTGGCCTGGGCAAGGATGACGCCTACCAAGAACTTGATCACTTCGCGACTGAGATCCGTCGAGGGCGCATGTAGAAAGTTCTCGTTTATATACGTGAGCATGCCAGCACACGTGCGGAAATAATGGAACGCGAGCTTCAGGCCCTCTGGATCCGACCTATTCTGAGAGGCGGCGATGGCGGAGTGGGTGGCAGCGATCTGGAAGAGGATGGACGCCTTCTCGTAGGCGATGGATGTCTGCATGGTGACCTTGTTGGTGAATGCATCGTGCCAGGAGAAATTGACACGAATCTCGGAGAAGCGCAGCTCGAGGAGTTCGAGCTGGCCAAAGTACTTGTAGAGGAGATCACGGCCTGTGAATGGATGAACGGTGGGGCAAGGGGAACAAGGACGAAGAGCAGACCGGTCATGTCGCTTCCTGCGCCCTTGACTGCATCCTGTCTGCACCGTTGGAGGGTCTGACACTCCTGGGCATATGTCTCCGGGTTCTCACCATAAGACTTTGCGATTAGATTACGGATTGGGGTCGTCCAGTCGACCTCGTCGGTGGTCTTTTTAGGGATCGAAATCATCGGGGACTGGTGTGAGGACATGATAGACGTGGACTGCGCATAAGTTGTAACCCGACCCTCAGTCGGATCTGTTAACGGGGCGGTCGGTGTTGATTCATATTTGTTTTCGCTACTCTCCATAATGTCCCAACCAACGTCGAGTGAGAATATCGTCAGTCAAAAGGCAGGCGAGCTTTTACTTTCAGCCCCATTCTCTGCTCACCCTCACAACAGTATGACCGCTGTCGTATGTCTTTCTTCATCATCTCCGCGTCGTCCAACCACTGAACATTCTTCATTCTCAACAAAAGTGGCCGACCTGCTCGTCAAAACGTATCCTCGTTTCCGTCTCTCTTGTCCTCCGTTCACTGACCCGTCATTAGTGGTGTAGGCTTTGGCGTCGGCGTCGTTGCCTCTGTCATTCTCTTCCGAAGTGCGTTCCGCCATTCGTCCGACACACTTAACTCACAAGCTTGCCCTAGGACGCACTTGGCCCATAGCACTCTCGTCCGGCTTCGGCATAGGCGCTGCCTACGCCGACTGCGACCGCTCGTTCAATCCCGCACGCGTACCCGGCACCCGCATCATAACGGAACAGGAGACCAAATAGACATCAAACGATGGCTACGACGACCTCGTTTGGAGGCGCGTTTTTCATTCGTGCGAGTACATGCTATTTAGAGATGTTGCCCTGTCCTGTTTTTCACAAAAACATAGAGCATTCCACCACTAGCCCGAACTCATGTCGTCACCGCTCGTCCCGGTTTTTTCCGTTCTTTTACCCAACATGTCTTCGTGCTGTCCGGAAGGCTCAGTATGGTGTCGCGGAGGTAGAGTCCTCTGCGGCTTTCCGTGCACCAGCCGTTCGTACAAGACGTCTGTCACAAGTCCGCAACATAGCCCGTTAGACGTCCTGCTTGCTGTTCTGAACCATGCTCTCGCGAACGCACATGCAGTTGCTCCAATAATAGGTATTGTGACGATGATTGTGCGCAGTCTTTGAGCTTGCGGGTGCAACTTTTGAGCCATAATAGAGCTGTACTAGTGGTATATAGCAAGCGTGTGCCATGGGTCGTTTGCAATACTCAGTCTAGTGGGTTGCGTGGGAAGATCGACTTATATGGATGTGTACAAATGAGTGCTTTAAAGCGCCGGTTAAAGGATTTAAAGATAAAAATTCGTAACCGTCCTAGAGGATGATGATCCTCGTCCCGAAATCGGCGACAGGATATGGAAAGTTGGGTCCAGGGCAACACATGAACATCAATGAGGTCGGAATCTCAAGGCGATGTGAAAGGGCTGCCACCGTCTGTGGACTAAAGTCCCCTTCGACAAGCATCTGCATGACATCATAAATTATGTCCCAAGTTTTCTTCTGACGAGAAAAGATGACCGCACCAAATCAATAGTGATATCCGGGAAAGCCTCATCCAGGACTGTACGAGGGAACGTCAACCCTGGCCTCGCATGTTCTAGACAAAGATCATCACGTACTGTTTGCATTGACCTCCATTTCCGATGGCACCTTATCCGCATGAAAGTGGGCTATCTTCAAGCATGCTGTTTCCTCGTTACGTTTGACATAAAGGATCATGTTGAATAATTGAGTGATCTGATCAAGACATTGGCTCGTCAGCTCAAACTCCCAAGCATCGACTTTTTTTTTGTACCGCACCTCGTCAGTCTTCACCAACAAACAAACTTCTTGCCTCTTCAGCCTTTTCATGGCATGAATCAAAACCCCTCCCCAGTTTCGTGTGAGCCTCAGTTGGTGGAGGAGAGGAACTTGATCATAAGCCCAATACGCCCAGCGGAGAATAGTAACTTTGTTGTCCGTGATCGAAAAGAATAATAATAAGGCGAGGAAGTAGAGTGCAAACCAACTCAAAGACACCTCAATTTTGGTGGCCAACCATAAAGTATGTGACTCACCCGGCAATGGTTGGATCAATGGCAATATTTCCCGCAAATATGGCGACCGCCACAAGAACGGCACCAACCACAGTGGACAACGAACATCGTGAGACACGTGGGAGACGAGGTCGTGAAAAACGCAGTAGCACAAGCGATAGAGGGAAGAGCGTCATCACAGCAAGCCACACGACAGAAAACCTGTGGCATGTTATCAACTACTCGCATGCAAAACCGCATTATAGATCACCTACATTTTTGAGACGACGACCAAATTTGCCTCGGTGCTGGCATAAATCGTACCGCTAAAGCCCACAAAGGATAGAGTTGCAACGTACAGAGCCCCCGTGTACGGTAGGGCAGTTAGGAATGCGCGAGGTAGCACATGGTCATGGGCCAACTCGGCCAAGAGTTCACAAGCGCTCGTTATGCCTATCCGATGAGACGTCACCAAAGGTAAGGTAGCAAAGACCACAGAGTAGATCTCGTCTCACCAGTGAGAACCCCTGCGCAAAGAACGATCACTGCGTCTGTGGCCACCCAGATCCGTAGCCAGCGTCCAGCCACCTACAACACCTGTCGTCGGTACCCGAACCACGATAGACACCGAACAAAAATGAATCAAACCTTTTGCGCCAACAGACATAGCACGTTTTCTGCCGTCTGCACGTTCAACGGGAGCAATGCTAACACGAATAGCATCATCATGGGGTTCAAGATCATAGCCGAGGTATGGAGGTTGCGCAGAACTTTTGGGTAAATGCTTGGTCGCATCTTGGCTGCATAAGCGGGGGCACCTGCAACGAGTGTTCAAAACGGTATCCCCGGTCGTGGAGCTTACATACATTCAAACCCGGTCAAACCTAACATACCAATGCACACTCCATAAAAGGCCTGTTTAAGAATAGGTCCCGGTGAGGACAGTCCTCCCTGGCCAATGACCCAGTTCTCTCGGAGTTGGAAAGTTCCAGCAGAAGCCCATGCAACGATGGATGCAATTGTAAGGCCAAGCATTGTGAGAAGCTGCACGCACGCCGTGGATTAGTTTGCCTCGACTCATGCTCGAAAACGTTCAGTGACACACATGAAATGCAAGCACACCACTCGCAACTCTTGCACTCTCCCTAAGCCCCATGAGACTGACCGCAGTAAAAAGAACGAACACGAGCAAAGCTCCAATGTAGAGCGGAAACGGTAAGGCAACCTCTCCAGCGAGGTACGAGCTAGCAGTCGCCGCCGACACGACAGCCGTTGCGGCAAAATCAAGAAGGAGAAGCGCTGCACCGACGAGTGCTACAGCCTTCGTTGACCCATTCAATCTGTCACATTGAAAACCATGTGCATGCTTCCTGGTCATAGTTTTGCAAATGAAATGAACGGCAGCACGTACAGGTAAGCGTAAGGCGCTCCGCTTATTGGCAGAGCTGATCCCAGCTCCACCATGAGTGGCCGCCAAAGAAATAGTGTCAAAGTGGCAACAAACATGGAAAGTGGCGAGCTTTGAGGTCACGGAGAGTATGGTTAGCTACCACGAAGCAACACAGAACAACCGACGAACTCACTATACACCAGATATAGCGAATACGTTGGGGATCGTATAAAACACGCCACCCAAAACATCGTTGGCAGCGAGTGCACTGGCCGCAAATTGACCCAACACTCGCTGGTTCCGCATGTCAAGGAGTGCATGGTGACCGTGCGAGAGATCATCCCGAGAGAGGGCAATCCTGAAAATGGAGCCCCACCCGGCGAACTCAAAGTCGTCGCTGAGGTTTAAGAAGCGTGAAGGGACCACTTTGAACTTGGGCTCGCCGGATGTGCGCGTTCGCTGACGACGAAAGACGATATCAAACTCCATTTCGTCGGACGCGGGTGGTAGCGGACCCGTACGTGAGCTCGGGCTCACAGTGGCTTCGGGGATGCTGCAGTCAACAAGTGCGGAATTCAGAGGAGGTTCTTTCTACTGCAAGGCGTACCGTTTTGCATTGTCAAAGTATCTGCGTCATAAGGGAGGAACCCAGCAACTCCGCTCTCCACCGTTAGCTTTGTCGAAGGCGTGTCCATAGTAGTGCGACAAGGCACACCTGTAACTTAGTACGAGTGTGTTTCCTCGAGACCGCACAAATGAAACTTGATGTGACAGTTTGTCAGACACTGGCAACTGATGCTACATACGAGTCAGGGGTCGGGTCGAACATGACGACGTGACATAACAATTCTCACTCTCATACTGCCAAATGGAAAGTTCATGATACAACACTACCACCTTGAAAAGCCAACACATCATCATTGGATTGATCAGACTAGTACTACCGCAAAGGATCACTTCCCGCGCTGAGGTCGCGGACGACGTAATAGCTAAAAAAGAGCACTTTGAACGTGAGTGCGAGACCAGCATGCAACGCAGCAACGACGATTATGAGAAGTCGTGTCGCCTTTGCATCCGCCTGCAACACAGTCAAGTCAACCCAATCGAAATCATACACACGATCATGAAAACGACTTACGCTGGAAAGAATGGGGTACACATTCGCCCCGAGGTAATAGCCAGAAAGGCCAAAAGCCACACCGACGAGGACCCAACGCGTAATGGACTCCGGTATTACGCATAGCACCTGTTGTTGCTTGTTAATGCTCGTGCAATCCGTGCAAGCAGGACAACTGACGGAGACGGGAATCCATACAAATAGCGCGTAGCCCCACACTCCGAGGGCATCCACGATACCCCACTCACCAACACCCAAGTACCGCAATGCTAGCCAGAGAGCTACTGGCACCCCGAAGCTGTATGCATAGACAATTGTTGTGGCGAGCCCCAACAACCCAAAATTATAATCATATACTGCACCCGGTGCAGAGAGGTACTTGGAGATGCTAGCAGCAAGTGAAGAGGAGAGGAAGAGTGCAAGAATGAGTGTCGTGGAGACCCAGAAAGGGCCATATAGATCAGAGCCAGAGGAGAGGGCGGTAAGGTAGGATGGAGAGAAGGGAAGCAATGTTGTGTAGCAGCGCTTCAAGACTGTGGAAGTGTCGACGTCGAAATAGGGTTGATAGAATTCGATTGTCCAAAAGCCGGAAGGACCTTTTGGTGAAGCCCCGTGGTCGGCAAGGTAGCCTGTGCCAGTCCAAGTTACGGACGCTCAGCGGGGAAACCAAATGCAAAACCCACCACGGTCAAGGTTGGGGGACGCAGATTGCGTTCTACCATCGGTTGCACCGAGGAATGCTGTAGAGATCTCTCTAGCTTGATGCCCGCATGAACGCTACACCACCCACATTTGAATTCAAGGCCCTCTGGGCCTTCCTCTAGATGCTGCAAGCAACACAGTCATTGTACATGGTCGAGACCTATCGCATGTTGTACTCACTTCATCCGCGTCCACGGCGATATATGCCATTATACAAGGTGTTGAGGATTATCTCGGGGAGACTCTAAGTTGTGCAACTGGTGTGGCGTAGGGTCGAGAAACGAGACGCGTCTTGCCCGGTAGCCACTGACGCCACGTGGTCTACTACTCAGTGTATACAGACCAGCCCGCGTGCTACCATAAGAGAGTCTACAGCCCCACCCACGAACGATACTTCTCAATCTCGGCCGCGTTCTTGTCGACAATACGCTGTATTTCATCGCCCCATACCTCTACTGGGCGTCGACGCGCTTCCACATTGCCGATACTAAGGCATTCTCTCTGGTGCCTTTCCGCTTCCGCAAGCTCAAACACAACACAATTCTCTGAGACCAATGGCTTCAAGGGGTCCCAGCGAACCAACTGTGGTCGAGCAGGGACGTTATGCGGCGGCACAACAGATCGCCCAAGATACAGATCCTCGAATACAAGCGCAACGTCGTCCTCATCAATCGGCAGCTTGCTAGATTCAAAGAGTGGTGAATATCGGGTGAACAAATCAAAGTCATGGAGTGTGATTCAACATACTTGATCTGCTCGCCGACGAACTTCGACTCACGATGGAGCAAGTCTCTGAGGAGGCGCTCGTAAAGTTTCCTGCGATTTTTGATAGCTAGAGGGTTCAAAATGGGCTTCTTTGCCATCTCGCAGATCACATAGGTGGCTATATACAAGCCAAACAGACATGGCAAGGGGCCTGCGAGCGTAGTGAGGGACAGCATGAAGAGGCGAATGTAAAACGACCACACCAAGCACAGGCAGTATCCGAACCCTAAAATCATCGAATACACCCAATTCCTTGACGTCGCCCTTCTGGAACTCTTCCTCGGGCAATGGCAACAGCTTGACATCCCCGGGAACCTCGGTGGAATAGACCACAGGTATGCCTGATGAGACGCCTTGGAGACGCAGCCTCCGCCTCACAGAACGCGCGAGGGGATCATAGATGGTGTAAGATATATCACTGATTTGTATCCGAGTAGGGTCGCACTTGGCGCTAGCACCCATCGATGAGAATACCTGGAAGCCGTCAGTCACCGCCGCCCACCTAGCGACTGGAATATACTTTGATGTTGTGATCATGACAATATTTAATAAGGTCCACCTTCGTCGTTATATTATCAATGGCATCTTTGGCAGAGGGGAGATGAAACCATAATTTAGTTTCGAGAAACAACCCAACTTACCTATAACCCAATCAGCGTCCCCCAGCAGGTTCCCGCCATCTTCCTTCCTCCAGATCTCCACCCGACTGTCTACTTCTACCCAACGCGAAATCTGTTTTAATGTCCGTTCAACGCACCCCACTTTTGGAGTTCCAACGTCGGAGAGCGTGGCCGTCGCATGTCGATTAAGGGACGACAATGTCACGTAGTCGAAATCGATGAGCCGGATTCTCGAGACCCCGCTGCAGAATTGAAATTGAGCCAGTCGTATTCACAAGACGGAGGGACGCATCACTGCACGCACGACCGAACCAGCATGACTGCAGCCCAGCTACCGACACCTCCGCAACCCACAACGACTACGGATCCAGCGCGGACGCGGGCCATGCCCTCGTCACCAAAGAATGCGTAATTTCGCGCGAGTTGTTCTTTAATGAGGTCTTCGTCGTATCCGCCGATGCGGTTGGAACGTATATATGTCTCTTCGGTCGGCCTCTCTTCAGTCATCACCGGAAGTCCGTGAACTGAAGGTTCTTCATGAGTGGTTATCGACCGGAGAACATCTTCATTAAGGTCTCTTCGCCGTTCTCTCCGGCGGTATGCATCGTACGCGGCGAATAACGTGGAAGTAATCACGCACGCCGACACTGCAGTCAGGACGAGCTGGGTCCGGTGAGATTGAGAGGACAAAACATTCATGGCTGACGTGAACGTTTGAACGTTGCTGGAGTGTGACGCTGACTATAGTTGTAAGTAAAAGTTGTTGTGTGTCAAAGTAAATTCATGATTAGTCGCTTTTCGTTTGTACATACTACAGTACATGGCGCAAGCAACTAGAGGTAACAAGAGCCCAGCTCGTGACAATAGATACCAATATAAAATAATGTCCGAATCAAAGTATTGATACATCGCAGGTCATGTTCTTCTTTCCATCTTCCACTGCAGTCGTGTAAAGTACGTAGCGCGTTTAGCTTTCGAGTCAGTCGAGGTCGCCATTTAGGTAACGTAAATGAGGGTGCGTCGTTGAGAGTTGACGATGCAAAGAGTGACAAAGGCGCCGACAAGAACGCCAGTAATGATGCACGAGGCCGTCTCAATGAATGAATGCGATCGGCCTTTCCGCGGCTTTGCGACGCCGTGGTCCGGGGACGGTGAATCAGAGTGCGTCTCCACAGGAGAGCACTGTTCTTGCTGCTGCCGTTGATGTATGATGATAGTGGGGGAGATGATAACCGTCGTCGGACGATGATTATCCGAACCTTCCATAGGTCGAACAACCGAAGCGACATCCTGCGCCGCAGGTATAGGGACAGATACGGCAGGCATTGGATTGATAGGCACAGGGTAGAGACATTCGATGACGGAGGGTGGAGTAGACGGCGGAGGGGAGAGGGGCGGGGTGGGTGGTAGCACCATGTATTCTTCCTTGAGCTCGTCGTTCTCCTTTTCAGGATCAACGCTGGAAATCACCTCAGCTTCCTCATAATCTTCCGCGACGCGTCCCAGGTCTGTTACAACGTTCCGCAACCTGCGAACTTCCTCGTTCATCTCCCCTTTCTGCTTCTCCCGGACCTCCTCGGCGACTGCTTGAACAAGCGACCTGATGACTGTCCACATTTCCAGATGGTCCCGCGACCACCACTGGGCGGGCCACTGTGCGATCATAAAGGCAAGGGTGCAAGCCTTGTCGGCCGCTCCTGAAAAGTCCTTGGCAACCACTCTGTGGAACCATGGTCTGAGGAAGGCCATTGCCAAGCGCACGGAGCCTCCGGTCGCATCGCGCAGGCGATGCTCGGCGGAGAGTCGCAAAAACTGGTCAGACATATCTTGGCAAAATCGTCGGAAACTCGGTTTCCGCTCCATAGTATCCCAAGACAGACTGTCCAATGAGGGCGGTGATGACTTGGGGTCGCGGTCTTGGCGCAGAAAGTAGGACGGAAGTTTATCGATCAAGGAGAGAAGGGGGACAGAGGCTAGAACGGCCGGAGCGGGAATAGCTCCGTGCACGAGAACGTCCTGCGATTCCAGCGCGTATCTATACCACTTCCAGTAATCAAGATGTCTCCTGGGCAATTCAGTTAATAAATTTGAATGGGATTGGAGTGGTAGGTGGACCTACTCTCTGGGGGTACCTTTCCTTAGCAATTCCAATGCGGTGGCCGCGCGGCCGGCGAGCATCCTCGCATCGATGACAGCAATTTCGATATCATGTTTCAGACCGACCTTGTAGCGTCGGGTAGCCTCCCAGATTGCCCAGACGAAGCTGAAAGTAGTCGAGATAAATGGGGACATATGTCTCTGGGTCCAGTCCATGTGCTGGGCGACGTCTCCATACGTGCAAACGGAAGCGATCGACTCGCCAGGGGGGAATGAGGGATCCTTTAGCTGCTCAGCTGCTCGCGTGAAATGCTCGTTAAACTTTTGCCCGAGGAAGTAGGGCTCGGTCGTATTGTCGATAATGTGTGAGTGGGTCTTAGGAGTATAGACGCGGAAGAGGAAAGGATTGTCTTGGACGAGAGAATCGAAAGAGAATTCAGAGCCGAAGCCATACTGAGGAAGAGGATTCCCGGAAATCGGGCTCTGCAGTGCTTGAGCCAGAAGCTCAGAATCGTGGGCAGGGATAGTCATCGTTGAGAGTCAGAAAGTCAGCCCAAGATGATGGGACGTAAGGGTTTTCTATCATCGTGAAGGCTGGACCTCGTGTTCGCCAGGTGTTATCACTGCCTATCCAAGACATGGTTCGTGTCTGGAGCATTGAGTGTTGGAGAACACGACTCACAACACGTGTAGTCCGTGCGGCAAAAGGCAGATTGCGAATTTGCGTCGACTGCGAGCTGGACACCCAATTCGCCGTCTCAACGACACCGCCGTCCATGGAGTAGCGGTCAAAACTTGATTTAGTTGACGTCTTCACTGCCGAGTCCATGCGGCGGCGGAACGACTTGAAGCGCTCTGTAGCAAAATTCGTTGCGGGCACGCGCCGCAGCAGCAGGTTGTGTGGTTTCCTCGTGTGGTGGGTTGTGTGATGCTTGTACTACGTGCATTACAGTGTATGCTTGGTACCTTCAAGTACATACTACTGCTGTATCCTCGGACTCTCGGCTTCTCACAGAATCACGAGTTTAGCGTAGTCCATTCCGCAGCAACCTGATGGCATCAGATTCGCTATCCAAATCACTTGGCGACCCCTCGCAAAGGCAAACAACTCGGGAAGCCCTTTGACTTCCCCCGAGCAGCACATCGCAAAGCCTAGGTATTCTGATTGTGGCCAGCGCTTGGCGTCCCCTTTTCAGACCAGGCGCCTGGATGCGTAATTACACAGTAACTGCGAGAATCCAGAGACGGATTACAATCATGCCACAGGGCGAGTAGTCCTTCTTCTCCTTGTGGGCCTTGGGTCTTGGCGACCACCTCACGTGAAGCCCGGCTCAATGCTCGACCAAATTTCATGGTGCTGACGGACCTCATCCTAGAAGAGTTGGTTAGCTTTGCCAAAATTTCACCCAGCATAGCCAACGTTGGCCTGCCCTTCGTTTTGTGGCGTTTATGCGGTCCATACCACGTTCGTAGACAATTTGGACGGCCATTCATTGGTTCCCCCTACTCACGAGCGCCAAAATCCGCCCGGAGGTGGTCGAGCTTGTGGTCAGTAAGTACAAAACATCGCACCATACCCACATCTTAATCCTCATGCACTGAATCATCCAAAGACCGGTGCTACCGGGATTTACGCTTAATCTGATCTTGGTTTTCTTGGCGGATAACAGGAAGCCGCCGTTGCGTTGTGTGACTAAACCAGATTCAATGGTTGGATTCAGATCTAACCCCGGTCAGTTTAAGGCCGCCCCATTGCCGATAACCCTGTCGATCTAATTCGCCTAGGACTTTCTCAACGAATTATGTCCTTCTGTGGAGCATGTGATTGCAATCATATAAATTGTGAGCTGTTCTTATTCGCCTCCCAGCATGAATGAACGCTATCCGCGATGGCCCCATTATACCGTCTAGCCACTGGTGCTCTCCTTGATGTCACCCCTCGTAAAGTCGTCTCAGCTTCCTTCAGCCATTCGGCCGTCCTCTCTTCTGCAGCTCTTTCAACTGAATCATTTGAGTCTCCCAACGTTCCAGAGATATTCGACATCTTCGACGCCCCTGTGAAGCTTCGAGAGAGGAACACTGCAGATAAACCATTGAATGCACTCAACTCCCTCTTTGTCGCGCGTGCAACATCTAGGGCAGGTCCTTCGCATTCAAAGAGCATCTATAGTGACGCCTTAGGTTTGCCGTGGTCTCTTCCCCCACCCGTCACTTTCGACGGTCCCGCCTGCCCTCCACATATGTCACCATCGACCCTGAAAAAACGCCGTCAGCAACGCCAAATTCCAGCCTATTCCCCGAGAGGAGTTCTTGGGTCTTCCACTGTATCATGTAGCGCCTTTACGTCACAATCAGAACCGCTTAACCAGCTATTTGATGGGCCATCCCGTATCACGTGCTACCGACACCCAACATCGCAGAATGAGGTGTGTAATAGTATGCCTCTAATCGTTTCGTCACTCTCTGATCGCTTTCATTCACTAGCGGTATTCCTTCACATATCTTTCCTTAGCTCTCTGCTTTTCCAGCGCGTTTGGCTGGCTCACACTCAAGGATAACCTGGATCTTCTTCAATACAATAATGTCAGGTCTCCACGGTAGTGATATCTGTCTCACCCATTTGTTTTCATCGACATTTCAACAAGGCAAGTAGCCCGATTTATTTATCTTTCCACTAGGGTCTGGTCTCTGATACGATCGATTGATAGATGCATTAGAATGCATGTAGATATTCTGTGTTTTCTGAAGTTCCGTCACATCCGGCATACCTGGGCAACGGGTCATACTCTTCTATAGAAGATTTTTTTCACTCAGCTTCGCACGACCCACTGCCGAGGTTGTGCGCGGGAATCCTGCTTTGTTTGTTTTCCTTGTATGTGAACTCTCACATGTGTATCGTATTGCCATTCCACATACCTTTGACACTCACACTGTACGATCCCAAACATAGCTCGTGTGTATGTACAATCCAATAGCTACGTCTTTCCACGCACTATTATCCAAGCTGTTAGATCTCATCGAAGAAGCTCGCATTCCGGTCACAAGTACCGTACAGCATGATTCCAATACCAGTCGACTAGACTCTCGCAATGCATAACATTGGGAGCAATGATTCAAGGTTGATGCATTATGAGATGTAGTGTGCATATTGGCTGGGAGGGGGCCCGAGCACAGCTCAAGTCTACTGTATCATGAATCAGCACATGATGATGCGAATACACAGCGTGGATTAAATTACAGGTGAAACCATGTACACGTGTCAGTGTAGTTAGATTCCACCACCAATCCAGGATTCCTGCAAATGGGAAGTTGCAACCTATAGTAATGCCAAAGGTGTGACAATTCCACTCCTCCGATTCAACTCTCACCGAATGTGTTGTGTCCCCTCCCATGTGCTCCGCAGCTTTCTAAGTTTACTGTGGGAGCCGAAATACTTGCAGACAGCCGCAGCGAAGTTCCGAGCGGCGGGTACCTGCCAAGCAGTGTTCAGCCATCATGAATGATCCGAGCTCATGAACCTTACATGATATATTTACCTTGATTCAGTGACTGCTTGATCTACTGTTTCAAAAAGACACGGTCAAGTAGGGGCTTCCATGAGGTGTGTCGAGAGCTTTGTAAGAAATAAAGGGAGGTATCTGCAGGACTGCGTTAACGATCGATTGGCAAGAAGCTTGACAAAGGCAGTCCAATCATCAATGCATCATTCAAGGAAGTCGTAATGATCTTGAGCATATTGAGCAGTGATGTCATGCACCAAAGTTGTGGACCTGGATTCTTGGTATAGTTCAATGAAGGTGGTTTTAAACAACACAATGTCTAGTGATTCTTGAAAGCTTGATGGTGGATTCGACAGAAGATTGTAAGTGTCACGCTCCAGCACGCCTGTGACCAACCTGTGACATGTTTTACAGTGATTGTCACAGGTGCCGGCATCACGTTAAATAAACTTCCGTCATACGCTGTTGGCAGGAGCAAAACCGAGATTACTGGACAGGTGACGTAAATACAAATTGCCGGGCTCACCCCGAGTTTGAGAGTCGGATCCCACTCGGTTCTCTAGTCTCCTCCTCACAATCAATAAGTTGAGTAGATTTCGTTTCTTCGCGACCAATCCCTAGTCACTCTGCCCAGCTTTCCTTCCCCGACACAATATGCCATCATATGGAGCGCGGTCTTTGATTTGACAAATTACAAGTTACGGCGGCATAGTTAAAATTCCGTCCAACTGAAACGTTCCAACTCCAAGCGCTTCGCTTCGTATGATTGCTCAATCGAGAATCTTCAGACCAGGGTGACCTGACCCGAATCATGTCCGTCCACTGCGCACCGGTCGAGTAAATGATGGACGTATTTGGACCACTCAACCACATGACAATCTGGCTATAGCAATTATAGGGGTACTCCCTCAAATTGGTTGAATTATCCCCAAGGTCGCGAGGAGAACAAAAGCTTGTTTTTATCAGCCCTGTAGGCCTTTCATCCGCTGCTTCTACCCCTGAACTCACTTGCGCGAGGATTTTGCATTCATGTGGCAAACATATCTCATAGATCGCATTTCACTCATCATGTTTCCAAAATATATTGAAAATTGTGAAGCCGGCATGTTCCTCTTTTGTCATAGATGTGACACATACATTACCTGACCTTATCGTAATTTCTGTATATATCAGGATGGCCTCTCCTTCGAGTTTGGTTGGTAACATCCTCGCAGCACACAATGGGGATTCTCCGCACTATCTCCAATACCTTTTACGATGCCAGCCTGATGACCTGGGATATCTTTCTGACGCTAGGCAATCTCATGCGATTTAGCCGACCTGTTGGGAAAGTAACGCCTGAAGGTCACCCGGGTTATGGAGGGGTTTGGCCAGAATACAGGCCACCCCAGGAAGGTGACAGTCGGTGTTCTTGTCCAGCGCTCAATGCGCTGGCCAACCATGGTACGTTTGCACCTTTTTCCACGGCCGTTGTATTACCCGGTCCACCGACCTGTTTTGGCATTCTCTTTTCACCCTTTTAGGCATCATTTCGCGCAGTGGACGAGGGATCAAGTTCACCGACCTCACGTACCACATTCGTACGACCTATAACTTTAGCGCTTCGTTTTGCTCCTTTGTGCCACACTATGCTGCCCGCATGTTGAACAAGAACTACAGTGAGGACACGTTCGATTTGAAGGAGCTTGATTTGCATAATGGCATCGAACATGATGCTTCGCTCACTCGTACGTGAGGTGGTCTGATGCGCCGCGAGCGAAAACTGAAGCTGTCCACGCCGTCTAGGACTGGACACAGCACTGCAGCCCAACCAATCCGAAAAGCATCACGGGTTTATCGAGGAACTTCTCTCGTTTGCCACTGGCAAGCAAGCCAATGGTCAACCGCTCCTCACTAAGAAAGACATGTCTCGCATCTTGGGCAAACGTCGTGCAGAGGCAAAGGTGACCAATAAAGACTACACCTTGAGCCTGTTCCACAAGATCTTTGGCAGTACCAAGTACGTCATCCGTTTCTATCAACCATCGTCCCATCTCACTCGTTTTGGTTAGTTCGTCGACCATGCTTACTATCTTCGGTGGCCGGGTGGAAGATCTTCGGACGGTTCTTTTGGAAGAGCGCCTCCCCGAGGGCTGGGAATCACGTATCCGTAAGCCGTACGGGCTGACGATGTTCCGCTTCAACTTCACTATCTTGCCAGTGGAGTTTGGGATCCGGGAGGCGGACTGGGCGGCTGATGCGAAACGGCTCGCTGATAGTGAAGCTGCTACAGATAATGCGTAAACGACTGGATGCGTCACGGCGCTGAACGAAAGAGGGTGGCGTGTTGAGTTACCTGCGATGATCATGCAATGCTTCATTCACTGGTTGTTCGTCTTTTGATCTTGGGTTGCGATATCTCATTTGTACGATCTATACACGTTGGTAGGTATTATTCTAAATATCTTTCATGTATCATATAATAATCATATGCACGGTTTTTCACTCTGTTCTTCCAATGCCTGCTCTTGAGGGCTACATTCTAAGCTTTCCTTTCACGGGACGCCATCGGTTCTGTAATCAAATGTAGTGTTCCTTTACTCCCCGCACGTCCGCCCATTACCCACCCGTGCCTCGGCAGCGTACGAAAACGGAAGTGGTGCACATCCGAAACACAAGGTGCATTGATCAATAACGAGCTGTTACTGAGCTCGCATCAAATTGGGCCGAAGGCCTAAACGGGGTGGAATTAATGCGACATTGCTTATCTCGTCGAATGACTTGGATTGTCCGTAGTAGGTCGTCTGTTGTTGATAGTCAACCTCGGGTTCTGCCGCATTGACACAACTGGCAGAACGGGCTCGAAACAATTCTGCCCAAGTCTGTATCTACGAAGCTGAGGTGGAGATGGGCCACTGTTGCTGTTGATGAACACGTTGCCGTCGGTCGCTTGCACAACTGAGGGAATCCGGGGCCCCTCCAGTATTGCTCCAGTACTCGTTCTGCGGTAAATTTGCTCGAATAATCCGACTTATCACTTATTCGCTTCCCCGTGGCAAAATAGAATTGCCTCGAGGCTCCACCCTGTTCGCTTCCCCGTGGCTACTTACGAATATATCAGGATGGCATCAGGGCCCCACCTGCTCCCTCTGCCTGGTACATTCTACCATCCCTCCTCATCCTCGAGTTTGCTTACCTCCTCGCAGCGCACAATGGGAATTCTCGGAACTATCTCCAATACCTTTTACGATGCCAGCCTGATGACCTGGGATATCTTTCTGACGCTAGGCAATCTCATGCGATTTAGCCGACCTGTTGGAAAAGTAACGCCTGAAGGTCACCCGGGTTATGGAGGGGTTTGGCCAGAATACAGGCCACCCCAGGAAGGTGACAGTCGGTGTTCTTGTCCAGCGCTCAACGCAATGGCCAACCATGGTACGTCTGCACCTTTTTCCACGGCCGTTGTATTACCTGGTTCACCGACCTGTTTCCGCATTCTCTTTTCACCCTTTTAGGCATCATTTCGCGCAGTGGACGAGGGATCAAGTTCACCGACCTCACGTACCACATTCGCGCGACCTATAACTTTAGCGCTTCGTTTTGCTCCTTTGTGCCACACTATGCTGCCCGCATGTTGAACAAGAACTACAGTGAGGACACGTTCGATTTGAAGGAGCTTGATTTGCATAATGGCATCGAACA
>JBBPNB010000169.1:0-31812 GCA_038090635.1 Rubroboletus satanas
GGTTAACACGTCCATCAGTCTCATTGTCGCTGTGAATATCCCGGAAACACAAACGACTACTCTAGGCGTCACATTTCTACAAGAAGACCAGCCCACCCTATTTGACATTGAATCGATCACACTTGCCGTTGTGAATGCTAGGTACGAATGTTCTCGACTTGTCATCCATCTAAATAACTCGGTAATTTTTCAGTGCAACGTCTTCATACTTGCCCTCAGCATCACTGCCTGTCTCTAGCTCTCCGCCGACTTTCATCCCGTCTCCCACCGTCTCATCAACATCCAACTCGGGTGTGAGCAACAACAAAGGTTCAATCATTGGCGCAGTACTGGCCATAGTATTGGGCGCGCTTTACTTGTGATCGCATTACTTGTCATTCAGCGCTACGCGAACGACAGACTACGACCCCGCGTTCGGGTTCGAGGGTGGCATGGGGGAATCGTTGAGTTAATATAGTAGGGATACTATAATGGACAACACGTAACACATAAACGATTTTGGGAGCTTAACTGTACTATTATTGAATGCTAAATCCGGGCTTAGTGCATGAGATGCGATGATGCGACTAGTAGCCGATCAGAAGCGCAAGGTTAATATCGATTACCTGCCAGTGACTCCACCGCTTCAAGTTGAACGACGTGTACAAAATCTGTACATATTTCTTGCCATCAAGTCATCGTCATCTCGATTTTACTTTGTCCAATTCAGTAATAGGTTTGTCCACTATTCAGTGATGTCTGATTTTCGAGCGTACGTGGACTCGGTCGCAACGGCTGTCCTATTGATCCGATTCTTGATCACCTCTGCCAGGCCAGATCACAATGATTTGCTTACCTTGCCCAGGTCAGCCGATCTGCATACCCCATCGTCGAACACCGATATGATTTTTGAATGTTAAGTGACGGAAATACCAAGGCCCGTGGCTACTGCTGCCAGGTCTCACCGGTATGTTTCTCGATGTACCTGGGCTGTTTCCTACGGACTGGCACAACAGCACGTGAGATCAAAGGAGATTTCACGAAGTTGGTTTCTGAGAATACGACAATACCTTCGTTTTAGGCATGCCTAATTATGAGACAGGTAAGTTCATCGAGGAAAGTGATTCATCATATCAATAGCTGCTGATGGTCTACGGAGTGTGGCCAACCAATTTCGGGACGCTCGTCGAGGACATCGCGCCGATCGAATTGCGGCAATGACTGGTACAGGTATCTATATCAAGTCTGATTGTAGTTTCGAGCATCGTGCGCCCCACCAGCTCTCGACTGTTGGCATCGCCCATGTGGTGTTAGGTGAGTCGTTGACCCGGCAGAGGCTAGAGGCATGTTCCTACTTGAGCTGAAGTCCGAGCTGAGTGCCGGAAACTCGGGGCCCCGACCTCAAAATTACGCACTTAACTTTCATTACCGAGCTCTGCCGAGCCGCACCCACTGACCTGACCGTTTCACGACATCGCCGAGGCTCAGCGCCAGCGTTCAGAAGCCATCATCGCAAGACACGTCTGACATTTCTGTATTTGCCGGCCCTGAGGCCAGATAATTAATTTCCTAGCAAATACATATCATCTTGATCCTTCGAAGATTGACATATTCTCGCAACGGTCTGTCGACCCAGCGCCATTACGGACGTCGCAGGAGGTTGCAAGTACATGGTCACAGAAAGATGATGGCGGTCCTAGTACCGGTTCGCTCACAAGGTCAGAGACAAACTCCGGTGAGCGCCAAATTAGGTAACATTTGGTCGGGTGTAAATTCACGCTCCTGGTGAACTTGTCGCCGATTGTCTTAGATCTAGAAGGCCGCCACGGGCATCTTACAATTGAAAAATTGTCATATCGGTTAATCTGACGCAATGATTCTTTGATTATAGTGATGCCATTCCTAACAAGTCCTAATTACCGAACGAACACCCGACACTGCGTTGACAACTTTGGTTTGAAAATTCCTTCTGTATGTATATAACACGTGTTGCAGTTGAGTTTTCGAGCTTGTGTCTCCTTTCCTCCACCCGTCAGCGCGTTCCGTTCATCTGCAGATTGGACGAGGGATTCACACTCAGGATTGCTGGCTCATTTGACGACGATCGTCTTTCTCACTAGTGTGGCTCCGCGTACCAATCACAGCTATCAGAACGTTGACAACGACGTCACCTCGTGCCCCCATCCCTCTGCATCTGGACACTGGAGAGGTTCACCCGACCACTTCTGCTACTTATAAATCACAACATTCTTTGCAGAACGACTCCCAGCATTGAGCTTCTTCTGTCTCAGCCATGTCAATGTCTGATATTGATATCACGACGCCTTGGGGCCCAGGATTAATAGGTACAGAAGTTGCTGTAGATCCCCGACATCTGGATGCTCACCGATTTGAACAGGGTACACGATTTCTGGCTTGTATGTCCACTCGACCTCATCCCACTCGCTAGAATCTGACGCTTTCAGCAGAATGTACGGTGCTACATTGGGCCAGTCGATTTGTTACACATATTGGTTTCCGGACGATCCTTGGCTTACTAAAGCATTGGTATGGGCATTCAGGTTTCTCTTCACATATCTGACTATTTTACATAGGTGCTTGTGATATTGTAGGTCGCGTGGTATTTTCTCGTGCATCGTCACAACGCCCTTTTCTAGCTTAGCAGACACTGTTCATGCGATAGGGAGTACTGGACTCTTTTGGGAAATGCTCGTGTCATGTCATCGAAATAGCTCTTGGAACTGTAGACATGGTATAACGTGGTAAGCCCTAGGTTTTCTGAGGTGCAGTCGATCTGTATTTATGTGATTTATAGGGGTGGGTATGTAAGTGCTTCGTAGTTGATGATACACTCTGCGATGCTTATTTATAATCTACTGGAGATTGTGGTATGGTTCAGTGTGAGATCTTATGCAAGGCCATCGGTTTTGTACTCATCACCAGGTCACCAGTACATCATCACCTTTATCGTGCAGTGGTTCGTACGAGCTATCAACATCGTATAACGTACTGAACATTGTTGGTCAGTTTTTACTGCCGTCGTATATGGACAAGTGGGTCATTGCTGTTAAATCGTCACCTTGCACTCAGTAATGTCTCCACAGTCAGCGGGAACAACAAGCTTCTTACCCTTGTTACTGTCAGTCCCGACACTATCAGGATGTGTTTCGATATTTCATCTTACTTTCCTGCAGTTTGCCACAGCGTTTGTGGCGTTTGGTAAATCTATCTCCGAAGTAGTGATCCCTGTCTGATTGGCAACTTTACCAGTTTTTGGCACATGTATGTGCTCTGACAGACTGAATTGGGAATGACTGAATGCATGCTCCCCTAGTGTTCAACGTTGACGTGTTTGTGCACTCTTTGCTCACGTCAACGAAAGTTCAAACGACTCTTTTGTAGTGCTCGGGTTGGAACCATGGATTATCTACTCAGTTGTCCAGTGAGGTGCATGTGTTGTATCGAGGTGTCCGCTGATTTCTTTGCATCGTCCAACTATATTCTTAGTTCATACTGCCTCTTTCCATCGCAAATACTCTATGCGACTTCTTCATCACATCCGCCGTCTTCCAGTATATGTGGAGATCTGACTTCCAGAGGCAACGCAGTATAATTCAGGATTTGGCAGTCGTTTGTATCAATACGGGTGCATTTACTTGGTAAGCCCGCATTTTTTAATTCACCTAGTATATCTGATTATGATGTCTCGTTCAGCACAGTATCGGTCGTCACTGGTATCGTGGTATGTTTTTTTTTTAGAGCCAATACGTTGAGTGGTTGCCGACTGACGAGCACAGTACCTCATTCAAGGCAACAACTATTGGGTAGCCGCAGTGGGCATCACGATTAGTCGGAGCAAGTGCCATCCTTCCAGTGACAGATGATACAATGCTCACTTTTCATCGTGTGTAGGCTATGTGAACTCCATGCTGGCTGTGTAAGTCTCGTGACGCTCTCCTCGTACTCAAACATGGATTTGAATGTTCGGATAGGCTCAATGCGAGAAGAACGATCCGTGACCGGGACCGGAACGTCTACAACTTGACTACCATACGAACAACGCTTCCCTTCCGGCCGGCTTCAGTATCATTCAACTCATGCCGTCTCTAATCCACATCAATTCAGACTCGTCGTTTTACAATCTAATCGTCCCATGATTTCTGTCGGTCGTAGTATTTTCTGTGATTATAGACTACGGATAGTAGGCGGATTGAATGCCTGAACATGCAGAGTATCCTCGAAAGCTTTTGCCAGGAGTACATCATGATTGCCCATCGGTTTGTTTGTCTCCCACTCCGTGCGTGCGTGTTCCGATGCAATGTACATAGAAATGTTGAGTAGGAACATGCATCGTTGGGATGAACTTGAAAGGGCGTAGTAGTACCGACTTCATCGTGAGTATATCATGACGAGTGCGTTAGAATCACAGCCCGACTCTAACATCGATCCGAGCACCAACTCTCGCAATATGTACCTTGACAGCACTCATCAAGCTGCTCGTCCCACACGTATCCTACAGCCTCCACTGCAATGTGCATCCTGGGGACCATCCTCAACACAGGTCTTCACACCAACCCGCTACAAAACGTTGACCCATCCAAATATTCGCTCTGGTCCGCCATACCCCCTCCATTTTGATGCCACCTCGGCCATTGACCTCCGCGTTGTTCTCGATCATCACCTTTTTTTTTTCATCCGGACAAACAATTCCGCCTTTTTGAAAATTTGCTTTGTTGGGGCAAGTCGAGCGCGTCCGACCGGGACCCGCCGACTCGGACTCGGACGGAGGCGGAGGAAACGCATGTCAAGTAGATGTTTGAACGCCTCCAGGACATCGCCGACGATGCAGCAGCGTCCGATCCACAACGATGACCGCAGTATCTCCGGGTCTCTTGAGGACGTTCGAGATCGTATCGTCCCGAGTGGACATCGGGCGGGCCATTGACTTGGGGCACGCAAGACTCGACGAAGACGTCTAGAATTCGCGTCCCAACTCTTTTAGTTGGATCCTCTCCTACCCTCCAAGTTGGCTGATAGCTCGTCTGCGCTACAGATGGTCTTCACGAGAGCGAGTCGTGAGCAGGCCGACGCGAGCCGGCAAATGCAAACAGTGTAGATTGGGACCAGCGCATGGAACCGACGAGTCCTTGTCGTCCAAAGGCGAAAGCACGTCTCATGTTATCTTGCGATCCCCGTGCCGAAGACGAAAAAGTAACACCAACATCCCTGTCCATGCAGGTCGTGGTGTCAAGTGAACGACTCATGTACGCGCACATCTGGCCAGGCGGATCCAAGTCTTTCCCCGGGATTCGCTCCAGGTTGCGTTCGTCCAACAAACGCGGTACGTCCCGTGGTGCCATTCCCGTCATTTCCCGTGCGAAATTGACCTCGAGGATCCGACCACCGGCACGTTTCTCGATCTCTGTGATCTTGCAATGGTGGTCGCTTGCAACGGTGGTCTTGAATATCTAGCGAGGGGCTCTGATTCCTTGCCACCTCCATGCCGCCGCATCGGTAGACATGAACACACACACACATATAAAAAGGCTGGGTCATGCAAGGCAGATCGATCAGCATTCACCACCATACAGCGATGCCACCGCGTCTCGCTCTTGTCGTCGTCTATCGAGAAACGCGCCCACAACGCGCAAACCAGTCCCAACTCCGCACTTCAGCTAGTTGAACCCCAAGAATGAAGGGACGCTATCCCGTCTTCGCATCGCCTCATACCACCAAAAGATGCTTGGCAGAACAGAACAGGTGTTCTCCGGCGATGCCTTTGAAAGATCCCGAGGCATTCACAGCTGCTAGATCCCGGAGCTCCAGAGTAGACTCGCCGCGGGTGGATGGTGGGTCGACCTCCTCAGAGTCAAACATATCCCTGAATCGGAGACGTTGTGCGCATCCCAACCGCTGGCTAGGCTGTGATAGATCTCGAAAAAAAGATGCCAGTGAATCTTACGCCGAGCGCCCATGATTGTCGTCGCAGGTGGCATGGCAATTGTGTACCTATTTGTGGTATGGGTGGACGACGAAATCGCACCCCATTTTGAGTCTCGACAGGCCGGTGAGGTGAAACGTTGCACCAGGCAAGACGGCGACTTCATGCCAAAGGAGTGTGTGTGATCCCCGACACTTCAATGTTTCCGCATTGTTGAACCTGGAGAGGCCGGCCCATCTGCCAAGACGGTACGTAACGTTAGCCGCCTGACGACTCTACCACACGCCAGCTGAGAGCCGTCATTGGAGGACGGTTAACAAAAGAGGAAATTCCAGGGTCGCTCCTGCACTAAAGAAGTGCGGCAGGGGTCCGCTGCACTTTTTCCCAATGCTGATGGGCCTTACTTATCAAACCTTGCTATAGGAGATCTAGACCGATTATGTCAATAAGCAAGTCTATGGTATGTACATGGCACCTCTTCGGGGAATCGAAGATCTTCTTCTCGTTACCATCCACGGCGATGTCCTCCCTTGCCCCACTTCTCTAAGAGGAAGAGTGTCATGTACTCGTACACCTCCCTGTTAGCACCTCTTCTGACGATGGCATGGTCACTGCGTGCGGGCAGATGCGTCAGTGATAAGCAAACGCGAGGGAAAGAACGTGCGGGTGACCTGTCGGTAAACATCCTAAATCTGAAATTCCGAACTTGCGCTTCTGTGAGCATGTCGAGTAGGTGCGCAGAGTGGGCCAAGTGAACATTGTCATCTCCGCTCCCATGGGCAAATAGGAAATCTATGTTCTTGAACCCTCCCACATGCGAGATCGAGGCATTAATGTATCCACCCGGGTTATCGTCTGGAAGGCCCATATAACGCTCCGTGTAAATTGAATCTGTAACCACGGATGAGTTACCCTGATGTTTGCGACAACGCTTTGCTTACCGTATAGTCGCCAACTTGTGACGGGCTACAAACTGGACTAAGCAGTAAAATGTAATTAGGCAAAGTCCAACTCACCGCTATAGCCATCGCCAAGGAATGGATTCCAGCATCAGCTTCTGCGACCTTGGAGGCCATGAACCCTCCATAAGACTAAAGTTGATAACCCATGAGAGTTCTGTGGTGGTTCACGGTGCAGGTGCTCTTACCCAACCCCATATGCCAATGCGTTTCGGGTCTACGTAGTCCTTGCCAGCCCAGATGCTGGGGATAACGTGAGCAGACAGAAAGGAATCGCAATAAAGAAGTACAGAATACGTACCGCGCAGCATTGATCTGATCCTGCGTTTCCCAGAATCCCATGTTGTACCTAACTGGATTGCGCAATCGACGTCCCTTGTACCCGGTTCCACGCCCGTCGACAACAACAACAACATACTGTAGGGTGCAAACAAGATAATCATGCCAGTCGCGTTTGTACTGAACGTCGACTTTCTGACTCTCAGGACCACCGTAACTGTTGAAATTCAGAAAAACACGACTACGATCCAGGACTGAGCACGCACACGAGGAATAAAACGGGGTACTTCGTGCGCCCAGAATCGTCCATTTTAGGCGGGCGCATTTCCTTCACATTAAGCTCTGAGATCCGGTAAGCGACGGTGTGTTTATGATCGGAACAAATGGTTCACCGTAACCATCGCTATCAATCGTCGAGTACATGATGGTCGCTGCTTCATATTCTCCAAGGGTTATGTTCAATGCGGCATTATCAGTGAGGACATAATCAAAGTCTGCAAATCGAACGGTGAGCCACACTCGCTCCTTCCAAAGCACCGAAATCACCTAATCTGCTGACATCCACCACCCTCTGCCACGGAACGTTTGGACCTGCATAATCGAGCAAATAAAACCCTGCGCCAGGTGAAAAGCTGGCGGAATAGGAAGACGACGCCGAATCATCGGTTAGGAGGGTAGGGGGAACCACTGAGTCAGTGTTCGGTGATGAGATCGGAACTGAGTACAGATGACGTTCGATAGATGAACGTGCAGCTTGGAAATAACTGTTTGAATGTATTTTGTTAACATCCTGTGCCTAATAAGTAAACGGACATTAAAATCTTGGAGCTCACATCAATCCCCGTTGGGTATCCACCGCTTGAATACCGTGTGTAACCTCCCAGGTACCAGAAGTAAGGAAACGCGGTGTGGAGGAAGTGGCCGGGTCAAAGAGAGCAATATGATTATATCCATCTTGAGTGGGCACGATGTCCAGGTAAGCGGGAGAATCACCAGATCGTGAGCTTGCTGGGACTGGGTAGATATTCTGGCCCTGCGAGTGTGTGAGTTACACGAGTCCCAGGACGTGCCATCAGCTAAAGGTTCACTGACTGCGTCAATCCAGCCCTCATCACCCTCTTCGCCATCGATGCCAAGCTTTCTGACAACTTCACCCGTCGCAATTTCCCCGGAACTTGCAGTACCCAAATCGAACAGCACAACGTTCCCGTGATCGGCAGCTCTTGTGACTTCCTTCAAGACCAATGTTGAATTGTCAACCCAAGTGACCTGGTTGATGATGCTGTTGTTCGGAGCAAAGCTATCAGACCATCTCAGGTCAACAACAGCTCCATCCGCAGCGGAAGCCGGTGCAGACTCCGACTGAGTCAAATAAGCTTCAAGATCAAAAACGTGCACTGATACGAGAGGGTTATTGTAACCTGGTTTTGGATATTTAATCACCACATCTTCCGTATATGGGATAACAGCGTAGGAATCCTCGGTTGGATTATAGATAGGAAACCTGTATTCCTCGACAGCAGTTTCGTCGAGGCGAAGGAACGCGATTTTTGATGAGTCAGGAGACCACCAGAGTGCATAATCTTGCGACAGAACTTCCTCCTCGTAAATCCAGTCGGGTACACCGTGAAATAATGACGCATTACCACTCGTGGTCACCCGGATGGATGAGGTCGATGCACTATAAGCAAAAATGATAAATCGCAAGTTGGCAGGCCCCAAAAAAACACTCACGATGGCGACGGAAGAATGTAGAGATCATTAGAAGCGACGAAAGCAATTGATTCACCGGTAGGCGACCAGGCTGCGTATGCCGTCACTGGGGGATTAGTAGGCGGAAGAAGTGGATAGGTGGCTTTAGTCTCCAGGTTGTGAACGTAGTAATTGCCGAAGCTTGAATGTCTCCATTGCTAATACTGATTGAGACCCAAAAAAAAACTCCGGAGAGCCCGTTCATACCTTGCGATGATTCGCTTTGAAAAGGATGTACTTCATATCTGGAGAAAGCTTCCAGTCACTCCAGGGAATTAACTGGCCGTTCTCCTGCAGGCAGAATTCAACAATAATGTGCCTAGCGAAGGAAGCGACCACTTACGTCTCTGATGTCAGTAAACGAAACCAACAGAGTGGTTGTATTTGTCTTCAGGTCAACAAGCTGAATTTGTCCGTTTTGAATGGTTGAGAAAACTCCATCTCCGGCTAATGCAACGTGAGCGACGAATGGTATGGATTATTGTCTACGCACCTTCGGGGACCCAGTGAAGGTCTTGGACGTGTTTGCTAAAGGTCCCATTGAATATGAGGTCGAGAGATACCTTGCGCCCCCTTGATGCATGGTATGGCTTCCCATGATAAAGATTGGTTGCAGCAAACAGGCCAATGCAAGCCGACAAGAACACCAATGATGCTAGAGAGTATATGAGATGCCTCAGGGCAGCCGGGCGCTAGGCATGAAGTGGACATGAGCTCCAAAGTATTACACTGCGGGGGGTACCGACTTTGCCACCTCCCACTCTTATGACGTGCCCTGGCTCCGAGTCTCCGAATTCACCTGGACTAATCACTCCTTGACGTCCCGATTTATCCAGAAAACGGTCTTCGTCCTCGTCCTCTGAGCTTGGTGGGTCAAACGGCCCATCTCCGTAGTAAACTGGTGGCCGCACGACAAGGTCAGGGCGCGGATAAACGCGAGGAGACTGGGAGGAAATGTCTACGAAATCCTCCTCCGTATCATTATGAGAAACGGGTTCGTACGTCGGGTGGGGCATCGCACACCCGTCCTGAATGTTTGATGTCAGCCTGACGTGGTCCACTGTAAAGCGAAATAGGCAATCAAGCGATCGGGGACTTGCTTAATTGCGATCACGTGAGCTTGGGACTGACGAACGTCAGAGTCAGACTCAGTCGGAACTTGGAAGCCCTTTACAAACATCATGGCACCTCCACGACAAAGTAGCTGGGACCCTGTCTTGCTTGTTTCCCAGGTATTTCTCCAAGTTACTGCCATATAAATCGCTGACGCTCGTTGCTAGATCATATCCATGCAGACGTTGCATTATCTGTCACTCACTCTCCTCATCCCCCCACTGCTTGCCGTCTTTGCGGAGTCAACTTCTCTCATGCATGAAGGAGGTGCTGCCAATGTCGGTACGTGACTTCCACCAATGTACCCATCCAGAGAAATACAGCGTCCTTAGGCATGATAATGGACTGGAGAGAAATGGCTGGCCAACCTACGGTCCGCGGCGTCCAAGGTGAAGAACGATGGAGCTCCTATTATGGTGCATGGAGTGGCGGAAAGCGAGTGGGTGGCGGGTGGGAAGACGGTCAATGGGATGGACGGACAGACCCTATACGAGGTTGGGTCATCGCGGCATCCTGGTTGATTGCTTCTTCAGCAGAGTACGTATTCCACGATGCGTACGATCATGCTCTAACTCTTCTATCGAATAGTATCTACTACTTGTGCACTCTCGTACGGCGGCCTCGCCTCATCTTGGACTTTGCATTAACATTAATGTTCAATCACCTGGTGCTCACCACATATTACTCGGCTTCTATTCCTACTTCATTGTTCTTCTGGCTTGTCATGTTTGCAGGGTCTGCTTGGACGGTAATAATCGCCGAGCAACTCTGCGTAAAGAGAGAAATGGCGGAAGGTCTGGTTATATCTGCTCCGAGGGACGAAGGAGATGAGATGGAGATGGGTGGGCTCCTACGTAGAGACTAAGTGAGCAGCATACTTCTTTTACGATATATCCCTCCCATTCTTATCTATTGTCATAGATGACATCACAATGTACCAGTTATTGCTCATACTTATGACTAGATGTTTCAGGGATGGGTGTTCTTCCAGTCTGCCAGCCGACCGCAGCGTTGCTTGGACATGAAATCATGGTGATGTGCCCAAACCGAAATATCGCAAGTGCGTGTGCCGATAACTTCTTCTCAAGCTCAAGGTTTGGTCTTCTCATCTAATTGGGTGGGATTCCGCTGTGCGGTGCTGGCTGCGCACGTCCTTTTCCAGCATTTTGTTGACATATGTGGCGTAACCTTCACTCAGCCCTATGTTCGTTCGGTGCCATGATCAAAGTATGCGTCCCCTTGACATCGCTTCTCTTAATTGATGACTACTTCAAAAGCGTCCCTCCCTCATCTCCGTTGACGTGGGGCCCATTAGCAATTCTGCAAGTGTTCCTCAGTAAGGTGATGATTAATCGTAAGCATGTGTCTGAAACAGTTGACTACTGTGGAAACTACCGCCACGTGGGTCTACACCATTGAGGTTATCCGCTTGGACAGACCGCAAAGCCCCGTCGTCAACTGGTCAGCGACTCTTCTCAAAGTTTTCAGCGTCAACGCGTCATCACATTTAGGAGATCTAGTGATCGGAATAATGCGTACCCTCGCACACACAGTTGACAAAACCAAACACAGGCGCCACTCGCACGAACCTTCCTGCCCGAAACCACATGTTGCCAGTGACGAGAGTGGCGATGCCTTCTGTCGACCACAAAGTGCTCAAAAAGAAGTTTCGAATTCAAAAGGCGGATGGGTGATCCTGTCCACGGAGGTGCGCCACTAAAGTTACGTATGTGAGTCGTCTCGTAACAGGTTGCTCAACCCACGTTTAACCTTTGAGTGTGGCGTGTCATAATGGCCACTGGCAGCTGTTGTCCTGCCTACATATGTGGCGCGCCACCAGTGAGGTGCCCAAGTCATGATTCAGAAGATGGCGGCCAATGAAAGGACCTTGCGTCAATAAAGGAATGATCTGTGGATGTCCATGGTATTGCCTGAAGCAGATATTACCATTGCCATGGGTCTGCAATCTGATTCTTCTTGGCTTCTCGATGAATGTTATAGATTGTCGTACTTCAAATCAGCACTGTGAAAATAGAATTGGTCCCGTTGTTGTTGTCGTCATAGGTATCCTGGATCGTTTGTGGGGCCTTACGATGTGTGATGTTGGTGGGCATTCCCGACTAGATTTACCATAAAGTTCGTCTGTGTTTTGGGCTCATAACTCGACGGCGATGGAATCCTGCTCCCGGATCCATAAACGAGAGGAGGCTGCGGTGTCGCATCGATTAATATGACAAGCTCATAGAACCCACACAGCACCGTGAGATTGTGTGTTGCAACGCCTGACCCGAGTTCGTGTAAAACCGAGCATTGAAAGAGGAAAACATCGGCCCGCAATATGAGTAACATATGGTCCATCAAGCCACCAAATGACTTGTGGCAGAGTCTAGACCTCTTGAGATTTGAGACAGCAGAGCTAAACCTATTATGACTGCCTGGACTCTCTCTGGCAAGAAGAATTAGCCTGTATTTGGTAGAATCCTGCAGGTTTCGGAGCCGTGAACGTTTGTACGATGGATCTCAGCAGCATCACCAGGAGTGACTGCGCTGCCGACACGATAGGGGTGAGGTCGACTGGGGTCTCGTAAGGTGAGTGGTTGTGAGAATGACAGGCACGGGTTCATTCCTGGGTTACCAGATGGGGATCAAGTACGTATGTCCAACCCACCGCCTCAAGAAGCCGCGCTGTAGCGGAGTTGGCTCAGATGAGATGGCGGTGGGCACTCGCTGCGCATTCCGAGATCTGGGTTTGCGATCCCCGCTGTGAGGGGTCTTACCCCAGGGATCTAGTTCGTAGATCCGACCATCCCGCTGTCCTGTGGAATAAATATTCCAGTCTCCCCGACAGCCACGACAATCTGGGGTACATACCTCACCCTCTGGTGTTCCATTCTCTGTGTCGTTGTTCCCTCCATTTCATATCGGGTGGGGATGGGCTTCTCGGAAATTGAGCGCTGGGATGACGGGACCTGGGCCTCCAAGCTCCAAGTGCTCCTACTGTTTACCCGTGCGATCAGCTCACAGTTCATTACGAGGGTGCCATGGCTTGGCGCACCGGGGGTTTTGTCACGCAATCCGCTTCTATTTGCGGCCATCGACCGTGGTCCAGGGCTGAGCATTGTCTCATTGTTGCAGCCTCGAGTGGTTCACGACTCGTTTCTGTGGTGCCAAATGGATGCAGGAGGGCGTCCATTATGTATCAGCCCAACAGCGGACGGCCGATCGCCAACTGAGATTCGCTAGGGATCTGAGTACCTGGGTACGCGCGAAACCACATTGCCGTAATGAGCCGGTGTGATTGTTTCGCCACGACCACCAGGCGGAGGTGTATCGCGACCCTCCCCAGGCTCCCATGCACTCGTACCGTACGGACCTGGACTAGACGTAAACCGGAACGCAGATGCTCGCTGGGAGACGCGGCTTTGCAGCTGCGAGCGCGGATTCACCTTATCTGAGTTTACCTCCGACATGAATTCAGCCGAGTATGGCTACGGCGTGTCCGTCCTGAGTCTGTCACCAACCCGAGTATTCTCGATTGCTCTTTTTTTTTTCTATCCGGGAAGTCTTACCGAGATGTAATTGATACCGTTCTGTTCACTCGTTACCCTGGACATATTATATTTTGTGCACGAGGCGCTCATAAATCACTTAAATACCGACCGTGGCGAGACACCTCGCTCTTCGCTTTCTTCCTCTTCGCCAGATTCCGCATCGACATGGAGACCTTGAAAAACATGCTGTCCCCACTGGGCATGAACACCAACGCCATTCAGGACACTCTGGTACCCACACAACATCTCATTCACCATCCTCCACACTCATTCTCTGCCTCTACCACAGAAACTCGTCGTCATCGGAGGGACTGTCGAAACAGCGAGACGAGCTTCCGTATCCGCTTGGAATGGTTTCATCGACTGTATGCTCCTCGTTCCCTTTCTGGTCCAACCTGGACACTGAGCCCTTTGCCATAGCCTTCTTCTTGACCGCCCACTTCAGCCAGGAGGACTATCCATACGATTGGTGAGCAGCTTCCGAATTCGGTGTATTTCGGGCTAACGGCGCATAGGTTGATGCATTGGTTGTCCAAGGCAAGTGGGTCCACACTATCGCAGCTGCTGCGCCGCTCATTGTGCGATCTAGCAACCTGCGTGGGGGCGTAGTCGCGAATTTGAAATAACCACCCGTACGGTTAGTCGCAATGGTCTCACGCAGTCAACCACTGGCGACTTGGAAGATGAAGATGAAGACGAGGACGAAAATGCTCTCGTACACGGCCGTCGAAAACGAAAAGTGGCGTTCATGCCAAGTTTAGGTAGAGTTTAACAAGATATACCTTCCCACGATCCGTAATCAGTCTGATAATGGTTGGCAGACACCACTCACACCATTTATTACCGTGGTCATTGGTTGAGAGTATGTGTTCAATTAATGTCATTCAGCGATGTCCTCGGAGAACTCATCCCATGGCCTCCTCTAAAAGATTACGCGCACAAAACGCTACCCGGACTATGGCCACGGCGCTTCTCTCAAGATCAGGTAAAACGACTCGTCCTCCCGTTTGTCCGATTTAGCTTACATTGGTCCTAGTGTTGTCGCTCGCAGCAACGATATTCTCAAGAAACTGGTCCTAGAAGCTAAGCGGGAATACGAGAAAGATGCCGAGCACCGCGTCCATATTTTCATGGCTGATACGTGAGCTGGCAATTCCGTAAGATGACACTGGCGCTTAACCAGCGCCCTCCGCAGGACTTATGGCTGTTGGAGGTGGAACGGAGCCCGCCAAAAGCGGCCAATGAATTCCATTGTGCTCCAACCAGGGGTCAAGGATATGCTCCTGGCTGATTGCAAAGACTTCCTGTGCTCTGAGGATTGGTGAGCGACATCTAGAATTTTCCCACTGGGGGCATCAATTAATGCTTTCATCTCCCAGGTATGCCGAGAGAGGTCGGTGAAATCTGATTATGCGATAACTCTCACTGATCGGGGCCATGCGTAGGCATTCCATTCCGCCGGGGGTACCTCCTGTATGGTGTTCCGGGAAGGTATGACAACCTCGCACGGTATCACACGCAGGGCATTAATCTATCGTTGCGCAGTGGGAAGACGTCGCTGATTCATTCGTTGGCTGGCGAACTGGGTTTGGACATTTATGTCGTTAGCTTGTCATCAAAGGGGTAAAGCTATTTGCGGTCATCTTCGTCGCTGGATCGTGCTAACGAATCTACAGGATGAGTGATAATACATTGACGACATTAATGGGACATGTACCGTCTAGGTCGGTTCATGTGTGCTTCCTCGCGACGGGCCGCGCTGACCTGTTCACCTTTAGATGTATCTTGCTTCTTGAAGATTTGGACGCTGCGTTCACGCGCTCCGTCAGTCGTGACTCATCATCTACGGGTGCACCCGCGACATCCACATCAACACCTAGCAGTAGTGATACAAACGACGGCTCTACGCTTAGTCTGAGTGGCCTGTTGAACAGCCTTGACGGAGTCGCTGCGGCAGAAGGCCGGTGAGTGTTCTGTCACCGAGCTGCGCGGTTTTCGCTAATATTCGCACCCCTTGTTCTCAAAAGCCTGCTGTTTGCCACGACAAACCATATCGAGCGTCTCGATCCAGCACTCAGCCGGCCAGGTCGCATGGACGTGTGGGTGAACTTTACCCACGCAACAAAGTGGCAAGCAGAGGGCATCTTCAAATGCTTTTTCCCCTCCAAGCCTGCTGCCTCGTTACTGACAGGGGCCACGTCACAAGAAAAGACAGACGTATCGCAAAAGAACCTCCCTCTTCCCAAACGTAAAGCCACCGGGCATGCCATTCCGGTACTAGAAGAGGCTGAGATCGCGGAACTTGCCAAGCGTTTCGCTGATGCCATCCCCGAGGGCGAACTTAGTGTGAGCCCCCATTTGGAATCTGAGTTCGGTGCCCCCTGACACAGGTGTTATCATAGGTGGCGGCGTTGCAAGGATACCTGCTGAAGAATAAAGTCCGTCCAAGGGAGTGTGTGGACGAAGTTAGCGATTGGTTTGTTGACGTCCGAAAATTTCCGAAAAATTGGTGACACGCCTCCCAGGATCATCCAGGAACGTGAGACACGCGAAAAGCTCAAGAAGGAAAAGGCTGAGGTGCGTCTACACATGCATGTGTCAAGTAAAAAGATGGTTGACAGTTTCGACAGCGTGAAGCCAAGGAGGTACGCAGTGACGTTTTGGAACTTTACCCTCCACACCAAGTTACTGACTGGAGTGGCTTGCAGGCGGAGGAGAAAGAGCGTAAAGAGGTGCGTCCCCTTATCCCATTTCCAATTGCCGTTTTTCTGACCACGCCCACGGCGTAGAAGGAAGAGAAGGTCGCCACCGAGGTGAATTCAAAACGTTGTCGTGACCACATTCCGCTTGTGCTGATCTACTTTCTGATTCAAGCAAGAAGAGAAGGAGGCGAGAGAGGTTCGTGGTACCATTTTCCTCTTCTTTCATGGGTCCCCCTCCCCCCCTCTTACCCACTTTGCTCGTATACCCGCAGAAGCTTGAGAAAAGGGAACGATCGAAATCTAAGAGGGCCCATCGTGCCGAGACTGCCATGAAACTGGAGGGCACCGTGTCCAGCGCCACCACGAGCATGGGCACGGGCACGAGCACACCCGCCGACGCCGTCATTCCCATCATCCACAGCGAATCCGCGTCCTCCTCGGAGTCGGACATGAGCAACGGGGGCATCGAAGCAGATACGGAAGAGAGTATGACGTCGGAGGAAGAGCCGGATAAGCCTGCCAGCTCCACCACTGATAATGAGGGACTCATGGCCAAAGACAAGTGGATTGCCGTCAAGGGTCAACAAGCGTCGTCGTCGTCTTTGGAAACGTGAAACCGCGTGTGGTCGTGCGTTGGAAGGGGCCGGGCTCAATGCTATGCGCGCGCGCTGGGCGTTGTCGTTTCGTCTGAAACTCTTTTTGTTGGGTTGGTGTGTGTGGGGGTTCGGTCCCTTGCTCTCCCCCTCGTGCGCCTTCCCAGTCTTGGGTCTTGTGCCATTGCGAGTGCTTCCCAGCTTGTGGCTCTGTGTCAGTACCTACCAAGTCCAATAAAGTAGCCGTATGTGTTGGCAGTCAAATACCTGTCATCGGGGTATATATCGCATGTGACCTTTGGGGCATGATCATGTTTGTAGCGCATCTTAGACAATACATCCATGTTGTTCCTTTCTGCAGCATCGCCCAGTGGCCTACGCGGCTCGTTTCGTAACTTGTCTTGTTGGAAATCCGTCAGATTGAAACATCCAATATCAAACAACAGATAAAGGCGTTAAAACGTCCTAGGCGTGTCTAGAATGGTTTCAAATTGACATCAGAGAGCGTCTTGAATGCCTCCTTGTATGCGTCCAAAAGAGCCTTCACTCTCGTCCGCTCTGCAACCAGTGCCTCGTCCTCGTTCAACAACTCCGCAAACAACTCTGGCTTGTACAGCGTCGCCACCAACCGATTCTGCACTTCTTTCGTCGAGTAACTGACCAAAAAGTGCATGATCGCTTTCGGAACGAGGTCTTGTATACTTTGTCGAATGATCGAAAAGTACGAGGCAATCAAAGACCGGATGAGCGACGTCTCCATTTCTTCCCGCTGCGTCATTTGGAAACCGCTATCGGATGATGAGACCTGAAAATTTCAAGCCCGTTCCATCAGCCCTGACCTAATACTGTGTGTACTAGAGAGAACCATCTGCTTGGCACTCACAGCCTCAATGTGTTTACCCAGGCTTTTCATATCATAGGCCGTATTATTACCGTCCAGCGAGCGTTTACCGGCCATCAACCCAGTGTGTCCAGGCGCATCGGTAATCGAAACGTCTCGACCCGTTGGCACAGGGGGCAAACTCGCATGCGCTCGCTCGATGCTCGATCCACCAACGGGACCAGGACCATTCTGGCCAAAGAAGTAATTCAAGAAAGTCTCTCGTGCGGAGTGAGGCGATGAGCTAAGTACACTTGGCTGAGTGTGGGATTGCGTCGATGGAAGTACGGATGAGTGCCGAGGACCATGATGGGGCTTTGATGAAGGCTTGGTGGAAGTGTTCGCAGCAGGAGAGGATCCTGTGGTCCGGGCTCGATCGTGGAGCGTCGAAGACACAGAGCGCCCGTCGCGGGAAGGAACGCCGTTCACACCTGTCAGTTCCTCGACAGGAGGTTCATCCGCATCCTCAAGCGTCTGAGTGCCATCCATCATTTCAGCGCTAACGGGCTAGCGTAATTCAGAACCCGAGTTTCACAAATGAGTCACAGGAATCACCCATGGCATCAGTCAGAAGATTCATCAGACTCATAAGGCGGATAGAACTTACACGTGGCGGGATTGATTGCTTGGAAACTTCAGATGTCGCCGTTTGTGCGGCTATCGCAGACCCCGAGATGAACGCGGGATGATTCGTGTTGATATACGCGGCCTGAATCTCGATGAGGCTTTGTGCATACTCCGATGTCGGACCAAGGCGCTCGCGTAAAAGTTCCGATACACATTCAATCAGTTGTGCATGAAGGCGAGGGAATCTCTCTAATTCCTGTGATCGAATATCAGAGACATAAAACAAAGCGCTTCAAGACGGTGAAATCGCTATACCGGGCTTGTACAATTGTGGCAGAGTTTAACAAGTTCTTCATAGACAAGCTCGACGCAGCGAAGGCTTGGCGCGGCTAGTAGTTTTATCTGGGGCTTCACCAATAAATCAAACGCCGCCTCGGGGACAAAAAGGCTGGGCCGTGGGCCTGTGGAGTTTCGGATTGCTGTACGGATGTCCTGGTTATCCAAGCCTGCCATGGAATCTATCGAAGCAAGTGCATGGCCGAAGACGTCATTGAAGATATAGTATATCCGTGCACCACCTGATAACTCCTTGGTGGACATATCAACTTTGGTACCCTCGATGGATGCGATGAAATCATGGGCAAATTGGTTCATGAGACGCAGGATCAGCGCTCCTTGCTAACAGACAATAGGTAATCAAGTAAACCATATCGAAGCTTCAACTCACCTGGTTCTTGTCACCGAAAATTGCCGCGTCACCAAACGAATTGAGTTCTTGCTGCGCTTGACCCATCAGCGTGTTCAAACGCGCCTTCATATCGGGGAGTTTCTCTCTTATATGGTTTATCAAAACCTACGTAGTTTGTAGTCGAAAATCCGCAAAATATCTTTCATCATCCTTACACACCTGATTCAGCGTCCGGGCAAGATACTTCGTCCCGTTCTTATGTGAAATATTCCGATACGCGGCATGGTTTTTGAAGAACTCGGATTCCGAGTCGAGAGCATCCGTCATACTCTGCTCAGAGATGATATCCTGCTGGCTTCTGTTGACAACGCCAATGAAGCCTAGTTTGAGGGGATATACGCGTCCGGTAAGGATATCGAGTGCGTTCGTTCCGGCATCCATGATGTCAAGCTTCGTCAAAACACCTATCGTCCGACGACCTTGAGGGTCAACACTTCGTGCAAGCTTCAGTGAGTCCGAGTTGGCAAGGTCGACATTGGCGGGAGAGACAGCAAGAATAACGCTTTGAAACATGTCAGCCACAAGTAGAAAATGGCAGCCCTCTACCCACCTGTTTGGTTTCGAGATATACTCCGTGACTAGGTTTCTAATCTGGCGTTCAATATCACTTGGTTGGTCGCCCACCGGTATCTTGAGCGCGCGTTAACGAGGATACGAGGATATACTATAACATATTCATACCTTTGTGAGTCCCGGCAAGTCTACCAAGGTTAAATCCAGGACACTTGGACTATATATCCGGAGTGATATCGGTAGTCGGCTAATCCCTTTGTTCTGTCCTGCAACACGGTACGTCTCTTGCTCGATTTCCCGACGAATTTCGTTGAAATCGGTGAAACGCTTGTCGATGTGAATGAACTGTGCCCATTCGGTGTAAGCGGGTGGACTCGAGGAGGGATCCGGGATGGGAGTATGAATGAGTTGGAGAACGAGGGGTCTGCGTGTGACAATGCCTTGACCACGAGGAAGGAAATCTCGTCCAACGATGCTATGGGTGGATGTAACATCAACGGTTGAGAGTGAAGACAAAGGTCGAGACGCACTTCTCCAGCACGCTCGATTTACCGGCTGACTGGCTGCCCACCTTAAGGAAGATTAGAGGCGGCTTTGCTGGAGTGTGAAAGACAACTCACAACCACTAGCTGGGGCATGTCCAGCTCACCACCTAAGAGACACAAAATCACCCGCTGCCCAGGGGTACGAATGACTGTCGGTACACACCGAGATTGTGGAAAGTGTCCTGAAGACGGTTGACGAGCTTGATGAGGTCCGAGTCCATCTTTCTGACAATTGAGCTGCGCGGTTGAACTGGAGACGATGCTGGCGGGAAGAGCGAGTGCCGAGCGCGTGCTGAGATTTACCCCGAATAGCGCGTTAACGCGTCGTCACGGCCACTCTGCTTTGGCGCTGTTTGGTCTTATGGGTTCATGTGCCGATCTACATACTTCAAACAGCAAGTAATATGATAGAAAATCCTGTTACAAGCGATCCTTGTACCACAATCTAGCTATTCATGACCTGGTGTCTATTCAGATTGCCTTGGCTTTGACCAGGCCTAGTCGCAACGTGGTGCATGAGATAAGGAAACGAATGGCGAATGACGAAATCACTTACGCTCGACCTCTGCGATGGCATTAGTGAGAATCTCTTTCTGTGTCCTCTCGTCCTTGAGGCCAGTCAGGACTTTTGCGATAACGCTCTTGGCGAGTTCAGCTTGTTCGCTTTCTTTCTGCTGCTGCTCGTAGCGGACCCAGCTGTCAAGAACAGATTTAAGCTCGCCAGCCAATACAACCTTTTGACGCTGCACGAAAGCCTCGTTCTCCAATTTAGCAGTCTCCTGCAATACGAAGAAAACATATTCAGATCAGACTCAATCCATTGTGGTGGTACCAGCTGACCTTTGAAAGAGCAAAGAGACCCTTCGTAAGGGAAACGACGTCTTTCATCTGCTCGACTGAGTTGATGCGGTCCCTGACTGCTTGTGTGTGTCCGGCGCGTGCATCATTCAGGACACCCTTGATGCGTTCGATGTGGCCGTTTGCCCAACTCTTGTATGGTTCTTGGATTGCCTACAGGGTCATTGAATACATTGGACAACATATCCTGACAAGTTGCCAACCCACATACCCGATAAATATAAGCGAAGAGGATGAAGGTGCCGACAGCTACAACTGTTTCCTCGTTCACAACGTAGAGTTCTTGGGAAATAGCAGTGGCAAGGAGACCCGTTCCAAGGAGAGCTGCACCAGTCTTGGTGACGAGGCCGGGAGAAGAGGGAAGGTTGTTAATGATTTCGGAGGCGCGCTCTGCTGGTGGTGGTGGGTTGGAGCTCATTGAACGACTGCATGGATGGCGTTACTTTGCTTTGTTCATGAAGTGAAGCGGATAGACATACGCAGAGACGGCCCGAACGACAGTTGGCACCGCGCGTGTTCGGGCTATCGAAGTGAACTGGTTAGTATGCTAGACAGGAAAATAATGCAGCCAAGTGCTCACCCGACGCCTTGAGGGAGTTGAGGGCAATCTTGGACGCCATGGACAAAGTAAAAGACGGAGAATGTGAAGAACTTGTCCTCGTCCACCACCGAGTACTGGTAATACCGTGGGAACAAAAATATTCCGACTTGCCACGAACAGCAACAGGAAGACCGACCAAGTCGTACAAACAATAGTAAACTAGCCCTATCATTTCGACGGTGGAACGTTCGAACTCGCGAATCTAATTGTACATGGCTGTGATATTGGCGGATGCTGCAAGGCCGAGCTCGAAAGTCTAGTCTGGGATTACACTAGTGGTACAAAAAAGTGTAGAGCGCTGAGCGCATAATTAATTAACTTTGATGGACCCTATATAATCCAAGTGATTGCCGGTAAAGTAGTTACTTACCATGGTTGTAACGTTGTGCGTAAGGTGTAGACACCACTTTTCTAGATTTCCGTTCCATGCACTCTGCAGAACAACTGCTGTCATTTCATGTCTACAGAGTCGGCGGCTTCCTTGGTGACAATAAGATCATCAAAGCGCAAGACAAAATTACAGATATGTGGGTACCCGTCTTCGTGTCATTCCATCCGTCCGGTTGTGGGGGCAGTCACGCAACGACCACTATTGTAGGTATTACCTCAAAGGGAGCCGGGGCGACACACAATGGCAGTTCGCCCTGCATGCTGACGGACCCGATGGAGCTCTCATTTGCACAGTTTCGTCTGGTTATATAGGGCCGCCAGTGATCTGTGACCTATTTTCAGGACCCATGTTGGTCAACATCATCTCCGAAGAACAACCAATTGCTATGGGAAGACGACGGGGTACTCCTGAGGGCACCCAGTGGTTTCGGGGACCTGACGATAGAGAGTATCACTGGCAAACCAGCATGCATCTATGGCGGAACGAAATGCAGGTGCGCTCCGATGTTCCGAAATGGATTTTGTGGAAACCATCACGGACTGCCTACCCGTTCTTGCAGTGTTTGGACACAGAAGGCGAGATCGTGGCTACTTACCGTGCTACCTCAATGGCCATATCCAAGGATGGCGAGTTGCGCATTTATCAGGTATGTAATTTTTTTTTCCAGCATGGTGTTCATTCACCTATCGGGATGGTAGTCGGGTCAATTCATGACCGACCTCCTTGTTGCTACGAGCCTTGCAATACGGACACCAAACCATTAGAATGAAACTCAATAAAAGTTATATCTTCTGTGAGCGCTTAGTGGATCAATCGTTCCTTGTATTGGTGTGACGGATGGTCTCACTTGACTTCCAAATGTTTATTGACAACCTCACTGCTACACGCGAGAAATCCACTTTAGGTTGTTGTTCGGACCTAGTACGACCATCTCAAGCTGAGACGGAGTACAGTCCCCCATCTGTGAATTTTAGTCTGAGCCGTCTGCACCGACCCAATTTAAGCACCGAACCAATATATTGGTAGACCCCCAAGTCCGGTCGGTTCTGGTATATCTGCTGTCCCTCCGCATTTAGGACGGCGTAACGAACAATGGATGATATGCTATACTCAGCGCCGCAGTCCGGCATCCTAGATTCCTCACCGGTTTCCGCGGATGCTAGTGAATGGTCAGAAGGCTTTGCCTTGGACCTGTTCTAGAACTGGATATCGTCCCACTACCATACATTCGTGTTGTCGTCACATCACTGAATCCACTATCCACATACAACATGGATAGAATTCACCCCAACTATTAGCGCGCTGCACGGTCACCGTTTTTCCCCCTTGACTGAAAATAGGATCGCTAATTATATACAAGGCATTCCTTCACCGTCAAGTACTTAGATGGTAGATATATCCCCACGGCTTGAATCAAGCAACCGGCGGCTACCAACGTCCACAGGATCACCGCACTGGTTTCTTATAAGACGACGTTAATGTGAAACACGACACCGGTACCGGCGCACTCCGTGTTTCCAGGACCGTCGTCTCCGCACGAAAAGCACCCCAGCGTACAATTTGTCTATCGTCGTACTACGAGCGTCATGACGCTTCGAGCGGAGCGGCGCCCAGCCACCGGACCACCTCCGTTGTCTTTACACATCTATCGAGTCGGCGGTATCTGGGGCGACGACAAGATCGTCAGGGCAGACGACAAAGAGACATCCAGGTGAGAGGCTTCGCATGTGGACCGTAGTCGTATCGCTATGCCCGGGCGCCTGCACGCAGTTAGGATCTTGCTGCCGTATTCAATCATTGAATATGTATATGTTGACCGAGATATGACAGGTATTATTTAAAGGGGACCCGGTTTGCAGGGAGCTGGCAATTTGCACTCCATGCTGGCGGTCAGCACGGTGTCCTAGTCTGCCACGTCAAATCTCCGTACACCGGACTGCCGATGATGGAAACCGATCCAGGTCCCGTTAGTATCACCATCGGTCCGGAACGACATATTGTCAAAGTTCATCGCGGGAGTGGTTCCTCTAATGGAATTTACTCGTTCAAGGGCCTCGACAGTAAAGAGTACCGTTGGCGGCCGAGCTCACGGTTATGGTGGAACAAAATGGAGGTATGCACGTGGATAGTTGTATTGGAGAAGATGACTGAAGGGGAGCATCTCGGCTTCTCCATTCCACTGGCAGTGCTTGAACTCCCAGGATCAGGTTGTGGCGACTTACCGCATCACATTGTTTGCGATATTCAAGGACGGAGAGCTGTGTATCCATCAGGTATGGGAAATCTGTGCTGATTAACTTGTTCGTTTGACGAGCTTACTACTGGGAGGGTAGCCTGCTCAGCCTATGGTCGACCTTCTCGTTGCAACTTGCCTTGCTGTGCGAACACCGGATCATTAGATCTGACAGATCCTCCGGCCCTCTTCTCTGCCGGATTAGAGCTTTCCTGTTCTGTCACTATAAGTGGCACATGTATCACTACTCACGCTTTCCTTGGCTTGCTGTCGTTGTAATGCCACGTAGCTTCACTGTTCTTCTAATCCCAGCTCAAGATCGGAAAGCACTCGTGCACAGTTCAGCAAACCACATTTATCCGAGAATCATGCAATTGACAGGAAACGGAGCGATTGTGTTCAAATACAGGACTTTGACTCACCGCCTGAACCAACCCAACATCCCCAACCCCTTCACCACACATGGCGAAATGCCATTCCCCGAAAGGTCTTCCCCAACTCGAATAAGATCCCAAGCTGACCATCGTCAATGCCATTCTTTGCCGCTGATTCGAGGAGATGGTGTCGCATCGCCTGCACATCCCCCATTGTCAACGTGAGTGTGTCATTCTCGAACTGATCCCCACCAAGGAGCCGAGCGGGATCGCCGTTCATCTTCGGAGAGTCGCTTTGAGGAACCAAGTCTTTGATCGCTTCTGGAGTCGAATCGTCGCAACCCTCGTCTTCATCGCTCGACATCCGAGTCTTGCCATTCCCTTTCTGTCCATCCTCGAACCCCTCACCGGAACATTGTCGTGCAGGGCCAGCGCTTGCATCATCCCTGGCATCTGATCGTCGGGGTGAGACCGTATACACACAGACTTGAGCATGATTCGCAAAGCTGATCTTCTTTGGCGTCTTGACATTGTAGTAGGTGGGCTTCACAGCCGACAGTATCGTACCTGTGTCTCCAAGATTCGTGGCGTCGGACTGCGGGAAACGCCAACGTCTGGTGGGGGGTGGTAGATTGGTAAAGTCGATCGTGCGGACCGGTGGTATTTTCCCCTGCATACCAATGGAGATGGCTGGCGAAGATACACGGGTTGGTTTCGGGAGATGTTCATATGAAGAAAGTCGTTGATATATCGCAGGGGGGCCCCCGCAGGCGAGAGGCCTGTCAGGAGCGTCGGGCGATCGTTCCGCAGTCATATGGCTCGGTCCACGCAGCGTGTCGGCCGCCGTATCCTGACTACGTTCCTCGCTAAATTCGTCGTCGTCCCTCGAAATATCGTGATGATCCCAGAGCCAATCAAGACCCGCCCCTCGCCTCGTCCCCCTGCCGGATCTTCCACCCTCTGGACTGAACGACGGATCAAATCGAAGCTTGCGTTGCTTCCTCGGCCGCCGTGGCATACCATCTTTATCGAATCCAGAGAATACAAGGGAACCGCTCGGGGAGTCAAAATAAGCTTGTTCTCGTTTGCGCTTTCGTCGCATGCTCGTTGGGGTGCTTGGCGTGTCGGGGGATTGGGTGGGCGTCGGTCCAGATTCTCCAGACTCAATGTCGGTGGATCCGCCTGGCTCGAACAACGGGATATACATTGGAAGTGGAATGTTGATCAACTTGTAAGGGGGTCCGGGGATGAACCTGCCTATCGAGTGGAGGAGCATTCGAAGTTAGGTATGTACTTAGACCTGATCGTGCGAGGGATGAAGGAGACAAAGAGGAAAGAACACCTGTGCAACACAATGACTGCATAAAATGGCCTACCGTCGAGAATATATTCTACGATGGGCACTTGAAATGCTTCGTCGATGCAATGCACAATCCACCCTACATGGATCACCTATGACACAGTAAACCAACGTTGGTATCAGCGCATACACTCAACTATATCTCGTGTCCGACACCGTGTATACGCACCATGACAGACTTGGCAAATAGCGTCGTCACCCATGGTTCTGAAGGGTCTGTCGCAAAGAAATACCGAGCTCGCACGTCCAAGGTCGTTCCTGAGGAAACCATCCCTCCATGCGCCACTTTTTAGATACTAAGCCCGGGCCAAAGCCATGTCCGCCGCCGCTTGACACGTACCCCATTTCTCTGTGAAAGCCTTTGGGACACGGTTGCTGAAATATGCTGGGGTACAGAGTTTTGATGTGGCTGTCGTTAGGGCGGACATCCACACTGCTCACCAGATCCTGAGAATAAAGAAGCCTGGGTGGATTTCCTGGAGTGGCTGGTTGTGATACCCAATACTTTCTTTAGTGCACTAAACATGGAGACGACTGTTGTTGCAGGAGATTGAGCCAGGCAAGTGGTTCCGGAGTATGTAGTGGCAACGGGGAGTGGGAGTGACAACTTGAAGCCCCGATCTTGATAAGAACCTTGCAAGATCCGAAATCCGTGACAATACATTATACATTGATAATAAAAATACTAATGTCTACACGCCCGTAGCAATGGGACCGACAAATCAGAGTTCGTAACATATGTATACCAGACTGTCCGTCGATTTCGTATGAGAACACTCGTTGAACGATGTGAATGTATCTCGTCTGTCGGCCGTAAACGTGAGCTCCTTCGGGAGTCTGACCGGGAGCACGCAGTCCGGTGATAGATTCACTTTTCGGCGTGTCACGATCTAAGACGACCATCTCGAGGTCCCCAGAAACGAACTTGCTGCTCTCCTTCCTGTGTTGTATATAAAGGTCGCGTCGATCAAATGGGATAGTCATATTCACCGATCTTTTGCATCGCCTTGTGTAGTACGAAAGTAAATCGGAGCACATCGTTCGGGCGCTCCTCGTCACGAGAGGTTCGCAAACAGGGAACTCTTTAATTTCTCACCGGATCACACACTCGATTGTGAGACGTCCGACCTGGTGAACGAACGCGGACTCAGTTAGTCGACACCGAGCGGGAAGAGCAAGACATCCAAAACTAGCATTTGAAGATGCTGAGCTCTTCAGCGAACCAGGAGGTAAGAGTGCGTGGGGCGTCGGCGCATGTGGATGTGGCGCGGCCATATCCACTATATCCACTTCGGGGCTGTGATGGCCAGGCCCGTGAGCCTGACGGTACGCTGGGTCGAACAGAACTGTCTCGGGGTGTCTAGGGAGGGCCTGTTAGCATGATACATACGGAGAAGAGGGAATCGCACACATTTATGTCGCCCCGCGATCAAATGGTGAGTTCAAGCTCGCGAAGGTGGTCTCCGCGACATATTGATCTCAACTCAAACGCAATTTTTGTAATGTGTTAAGGAGAGACCTTGAGTTTTATTTCCAAGGTTGGACAATATACTGTGAGAGTCATTGACACCGAGAAAACAATGGATCAAATTGTACCAGGTACCTTGAATCTTGTGTTTTCGTTGACAGTGGGCTTTAAAGCAAGTGAGTTGGCATCCATTGCTTGCCACTCAAGTATCAGGGACTCATGGGCTGGGATGGAGATGTAATTCAGTGAAATGGGTGGTGGAAGGCAATTTTGCTGTTTGGACCGGTGTACCTTTCCTGACGTCAGCAAAGTTACTTCGCTCACGTGCTTCAGCGGCTGCTACCTCACGCAATCTCACAATTCTGCGGTTGTTGTGATGCACTGTCCTGCCCGCGCTCCCGCTGCTCCTCAGCGTAGTGGCCCGCGATACAAAGAAAAGTACGTCCCAACTTGTCATAATCAACATCTCAGATCTCTGTGGACGCCATTCAACCACCAGCTCATGTTACTGTACTACCCAGGTTCCAGACCCTTCGTGAAAAGTTCGATCAAGTCAGTGCGGTACGTCGGTTCATCTCTCTCCCTTCCATCCACCGATCAGTTCCACGCCGACGAACAACCATGTACATGGGCACTCTTCTCTTCTGAACTTGCAACACAGCTCCATGACCAATACCAACGTGACCTAGATCTCGCAAACGCTCGGATGCGGAAACTTCAGGCCGAGAACGAGTATGTATCTCCATGCTTGCTTCACACCATGAATTGATGCACATGAATCACTCATTACTTGGCCACGTTCAGTCTTCTTCTCGATGCCATTAGCATCACAGTGCCCGCCACTCCATCTTTGATACACCTCATTCGCCCATCCCTAACTGGCACTTCCTCTTCGATCCCAGTAACGTCATACACGAATCCCCCTCCTCCGTTACATCCCCAGTCCGTTCCGATGAACGGGCATGCGTATGACCATGCGAATGGGAGGTACCGTGACCGTGCTAAGGAGTATGATCGATCTGAGGTGGGCTTCGATTTCTGTCGATTCATACCGTTTCTCTAGGTCAATTTACTAATTATATGAATACCGTGGACCAGTCAAACGACACTTCTCCCCATGAATCAAGCGTCAACGGACGACCTTCGTAGGGCTTGGATTTCCATGGATTCTGCTCCGCATCGCGTGTACCATAGGGACTTTTGGTGTTTCTCAAGCTTTGTATGATTATCAAACAGAAGTAGGAGATGCTAACTCATGATGTGCACGCAGGGAGATCAGGGGGGTTGACATCTGCTCTTCGGTATGGCTGTATTATGGCTGTATTTCAGTCAAACCCTGGGTCGTACATATGTATGACCATGCAACATCACGTACAGGCGTTATTGAAATTACTATGCACCTTATGGAGGTCAAATCTAGCTGCGCCGAGTCGTCGAATGATGCAGTCCTATTGGTGTCGATGTTTTTGATCGGCCCATGGAACCAGCCACTGGTGCGCAGACATCGCCCATGAAAATCGACGCAAAGATGAATACGCCCATGATGATCACGATAGCATAGTCTACATACATCAGCTCCCAAGCACTCGTACCCGCCACAACGATGATACTCATTCGAGTCTTGCGTACGTGTCGTTTGGGAGGACGGGAACAAGAGGAGCACGTCGGCGAAGGCAACCCACGACACTGCAATTATGCTTACAAGCATGTACCATCTTCCAAGCATAAAGAATCACGGGGAGAGCGCGTTCCGTCCAGAGGTAATCCGAAGCAAGATGGGCGAGGTGGCCTAGAGTGAGGGAAAGAGGTGTCGATCACACAGTTTGCCGAAAACTATCTCGAACCCAACATTTTCAGACGCTCGGATGCTCCAGCGACCAAACCCACACTGGCGCACACTCTGCACTGCGTCAGGTACTCTCCCGGAAGACTTACAGGTCTGAATCATTTCATCACGATCGCCAACTCATATACCATATCTGGAAAAGTAACAATCGCTACATATCAACATCATCAACATTCTCTTGGTTACGAACATGAACACCAGCTAAATCTTACACGAGAGAGGAAATGCTGAACAGAACGGTTTGCATAAGAAAGCAGTAGAAGGAAACCCCTTGCGGTTGCGGCTGAGCGAGCATCAAGCGTTGGAAAGAGATCAACAATCGGTGTGTCAATAACCAGCAGCATCGGTGGCATCAATGGCCTGCGAATTTTTCCATTTCAGGTAGTTTTCATAACCAATGAGAACGTGTCGGTTGTAATCGGCCGACAGATAACCTTCGTCGAAGGGTTCTCCAGCTTTAACGTTTTTGAACCTGCAGAACTTGAGTGTCTCGGCGGCGAAATCAGGCATACTTTGTTTACCATGTTTGTATCGTTTGCTCGTCCTTCTGGACATATGTCCAGCGCCCATCCGGGCCCATGACTTTCTCGGGTTCAGGCTTCTGAGTCAATGACCTGTGGGGTTTACCATGAGGAGTAAGCTGAGCGGTCGCATGGCATGATGTACAGGTGCTTATGAAGTCGTCGGCGATTCTAATCAAATCCCTTTAGCACCTCTGCGTGACACGACACAGACCAAATACTGACCCATCCAGGCGACCGTGCCAACCCATCCACTGGTATGGCCTTGCTCCTTTCAAGCTATTTGACAAATTAAGAGCGTAATCGTTAATCCAACACTCCTTGGATCGATTTCCCTTGTTATATGCCTCTTGAGTCAGAGTTGGGTCATTCCCCCACTGAATTCCAACCGGAACGAGGTTGTTCCACGGACTACCCTGGAGATTCGAGTTTCAGCATTGTATCAGATGTGAACTCAGCGTCGCTTACACTATGATTTGCCTTGGTACCGTCATGTATGAAAGTACCGAACACCCAGCCAAGTGCAGGGAAACGATTGTCGCGTGCAGCAAAGTCAGTTTGGATGAGATGAAGACGATCGACTGTATCCCTGCGACTTCCAGGAATTGGGGTGCCGTCTGGGCCCGTCACGGCAATGCAAGCTTCGGTGGTAGGGGCGCCCTTTAGGGTGTGGATTTCTTTCTCGGTGACATCGCAGAAGACATTCTCGAAGATGATAGATCCTTCAGGAAATATGACGGGATTACTTTGGTCCCACTTGGGGTTGTTTGGATCGGCCCACAAACGCTTCAGAACCGTGGCGGCTATCGATATATCAGAGTGGAGTGGCAAAGATTGCCATGTTGGTATGGCACTGACCTGGGGCGTTGAAGTAACTGCACAACCAGCCCTGTAAGATGCGGCTCTGATCCTCCGATATGAACTTCGGATCCACCTTGGCGGCGTACTTGAGGCCGCTGATTGGCTCTCGGCTCTCATCCCCATAGTGCAACCATACCGGATGGTACCAGTCACGGACCTGCAGTGGAGGATTATTGTTTGATCAAACAGGAGCAACTTGGTCCAAATAGGTTTACCTTATTTTTCTGAACGACGAAATTATTCTCTACATTACCCTCGAAGATGTATTTCTGGACAGCCTCGCTATAAGCCTTTGGGTGCTTCAGGAAGTCTATGTCGAGCCACGCAGGTCTTTCCGCAGAAGTGATAGGGTAATCATTCCGAATCCTCCAGGCTGACCCGGAGTACCCAACTGGAAGCTTAAATCTGGAGGAAGTATTGAACTCTTTTTCAGCAGGAGTTTCTGATGGCATGGTGAGGATCGTCGGAGAGTTAGATGGTCAGAAGATTTTAGAGGGCGGATGGCTAACCTGATATCCATCATGAGGTCTATTTATCTCATCAGGATGATCACGGCCGTGGAGTAGCTGGGAGCTTGGAATGTATTGAATACGTTGACGCCCCCGGTACTCGCGTCAAGCATGCAGGGAAGGTCAGCTTCCATTTATTCGAATCTCCGGCACATGCAGAGTACCGAAGCTGAATATATTCAACCGTCGCGCAAACTTGAACGGAGAGACCACATGTGGGGTTCTGACCCCAACTTACGCAACCGGCGGCCCTGGGAGCCCAGCGGCCATTTTACGTACTAGTTCTTGAGACACTAGGAGTGCAGAGGACTGACATCGTCGAGAGGCTCAATCCCTGGCTAACGACTCTGGAGGACCGGTATTATGTTTGTTTTCCATTTTGGAAGAGGAAGCCTTGATGTAGGTACTGGCAGGTGATTGGACACCATCGCCACTGCAGTAGCCACAGAAAGATAGACCCCGCATTCAGCTCCATTAGGACAGCACCCTGAACTTGGTCAACCGAACATCATCTGAGCTCCCAGATATCAGCCTAACTGTCTAATCGCAGCCTCAGGCAAGCCTCAACTTATCTCCGTTCATGATACCATCCTCGGTTCGCGTAGAAGGGGATTTGAGTGCACATACACACGTCGGGATCTAGATCAAGGTGCGGTAAACCACGGCAG